>JABFDZ020000044.1:22171460-22187670 GCA_019775955.2 Pollimyrus isidori | reverse complement strand
TTTTCCTATATCCCCTGTCTTCCTGACCTGTCCACCCCCTATAATGTGATGTCTGTATATGTATGGTCAGGTTGATGGCCTGCAATTTCGCTGGTACTTGTGACTAGTGACAAGGTGTATTGCAACAACAATAAAGGGTTTCTGAATCTGAATCTTGCCGTACTGACTCAGTTCATGGTTGTGATAGCCTCAGTCATACATGATTCATGGACATATAATGTGCTGTTGGCATTATGGATGTACATTATGGGGAGGGGGGGGGGGGTTGTAATTGTTCTAATAATCAAAACCAGTCAATACAACCCACTGGACTCCCTTAAATGGGTGGAGACCTCAGCCCCCCCAATGCTAGGCTCTACGTTTCATGCATAGCCGACCTTGATTAAATGATCTATGCGCCACCTAGCCACGGCCTTGCTGAGAAATCAAGCTCCCCCCACCGCCACCCAAGGCCCTGCAGCTTTAGCTCAGTCTTCCTGTCACCCGCTGGAGCTCATGACCGGTCTCTCCACATCTGCTCCCTCTAGGAGAACGGCAAGAGCCGCCTGCAGCAGGTCCAGGATGACGCAGAGGAGGTGAAGGGCATCTTGATGGAGAACCTGCAGAAGGTGGAGGACCGGTCGGGCAAGCTGGGGGAGCTGGAGGTTCGGGCCGACCAGCTGCTGGTGCAGGTAGGGGTGCGCACGGGAGAAGGCCGAAAACACAACCATCATTAGCACGTCTCCTGGTGCGACAGCAATGGAGTTCTGCCAGGGTCTATCCCAAGGCCTTCATAGTGGCAGCTATAAATACACCGTGGGCTGGGGTGGAAGTAAAAAAGAATGTGTGATTTGCATCCTGATTGTAGTTTATGTAGGTATTTTTAGAAAGGAATTTCCTTTTTCGCTAGATGAATGAGCTGAAGGCAAGTTTCTGTGTGTGTGAATGTCAGACTGACCTGGCGTGTTTATCTGCACCGCGGCGGCCATGTCGCAGGGCACGGGGACCACGTCGGTGAAAATACCTCCATTCTGGGATCTGTCCACGTGCTCACACAGTTCCTCTGTATCACCACGGCGGCTTCCTGGCTTCCCAAAGTCACAGGCTTGTGGCTCGAATGGCCCATTGTCACAGGAAAATCGAGAAAAACCTGTGTCATCACAGGAAGAATTTCAGTCTGGACGTGTGCACATATCATTAGTGATGTTTCCTTACTCACGTGATCACAGATCAAGTGGAACCGACAATATCAGGAAACGTTGGTCCACAGCTAAGCCTATAGATCAGCCTTTGTTCCAGGGAAAAGGTCTTGCGTGTCAGCTACTTGCCAAGTGTCTTTCGCAGTGTCTCTCGGCTGATGATGTTGGGTTCGTGCCTTTCCAGAGCAAGGCCTTCCAAAAGACCACGGCGACCGTGAAGCGGCAGACCTGGTTGCAGGCCATGAAGATGAAGCTGCTGCTGGGGGGCCTCGCGGTCCTGCTTCTGACCATCATCGTCGTGGTCATCATCGTATTTACAGTACCCAGCAGCAAGACGAACGACACCAACCCAGAAAACGAGGGGAGGAGATAGACCAGAGCGGGGAATCGTATGTCACGCCCTCGGGAATGTGAGGTTCGGAGGGCCACTTTTTTTAAACGCCCCAGATTAGTGTTTTTTGTCACATGCAGACTTGCAGGATCCTGACAGCTTACCTGTGCGTGGACCGTTGGACGTAGCGGAACACTGGCTACAACTGCTGCTTTTGTCCGCGTCCGAAAAGAAAAGCCGTCCCTGTGTGAATATTTGCGCCATTTCGAAAGAATGCAGCAATCCCCCGTGCTCGGAAGGCGTCCGGTCCCAAACATCTGGCCTTGTTTGTCCTCAACAGAAATGAAGAACAAACATTGACATCTGGCATATTTGTTCATTTTTCTGTAATCCTGATCAAAAATTGTTTGTGGAACTACAACATGCAAAAAGAACGAAGTTCTGGTTTCAATAATCATATTCAATAATAATTCAATACTTTTATACAGGAAACTGCAACACTGGTTTAGGTAAGGAAACGGTGTAAGATGTGATCATATGGATAATATTAGCATTAAGCTGTAAGAAGATTGTTTGCTACTCTGTAAATATCAGTGGTGTGATTTGAATGTCTGTGAAAATAATTAAACGATAATACTAATGTGTAACAACATGTGGTTTAATGCATCATGGTACAGGTAAGATGTCCAGTGATCTTTGACATGCTAATGTCAAGTTCAGGAGAGAAAAAACAACCACACAAGTGTGACTTCGGCATTTCAAGGCTCTCACATCGGTAAAGTTTGGGTTTTAGGGGGAAATAGAGTATTATACAGTTTTTCTCATTTGCTTAAGAATTTTGTCTCTTAAGAAGTCTTTCAAAATGATGTACACAGTATTTTGCTGGCCAAAGTGATACATTTTCTTTGAGAATGTTTTAACCATCACAAAACATTATGTTTTACTCAGCCATCCAATTATTATTATTATAATTTTTTTTCTCTGTACTAATTGGTTTGCTTTATAATAAGCAAAAGCAGTGGGAAAGTATTAACATATTTACTGGATAAGACCTCTGTTGCACAAAAAATAAGTGAGTGAATATTAAGTGGCTCTTGCTATCATTAGCTGTGTTTTATCAGTCAAGAAAAATGCAGAGAAAAAAAGAAGGCAGAGCAGAATGGAAAGCATAGCAGAAAGAGTGGTGAAAGTGAGTGAGGAAGTTACCCCACTGCAGAAATAACAGCACTTAGTAAAGATGAAATGCAACATGAAAGCAGCTGAGAGGAACTGAATCTGTGGAGTCCAAGGTGGGGGCAATGTGAGAGTCCTTCAAAAATGAGACTAGGGTCATGTGTAAAAATCTATCTGCAAATGTCTGCATCACACTAAAATGCTACAATAAAAGAAAAACATAAGTGACAAATATGATTTTCACAAACTGAAAAATGTCAGGCAGTGCAGCCAAAAATATTATATATTGAATATGATTATTTTTTCCAAATGACAACCCCCGAAAGTAACCAATTTAAGTGTCTACAATACACCATAGTTCATTCCTATTTATTTTTAAAATTTATGGTTAGTAGTAATATTAATACCTGTTGTGCCATCTTCTTTTTCAAGTTCATTTCAAATTAGACAATCTGTTTGGACACCTGAACCAACTTGATATCAAATTTATGCATATAGACTTTTATCATATTACAATACTTTCAAGGTTTTCCACCGGTTGTACCATGCAGCCTAACCATGAGTTAAAGTTGAAAATGAAATGGTTATTTTTGTCAGTATTTGAGATAGACTAACTCAAGAATGAAAATCACTTGGGTTCTTCTTTATGATGTAACATCTGGACCCTTGTCTTCTAAAGCGACATTTAATGGTAAAGCCCTTTTCCCAGTTGTGCAGCTGGACTCTGACATAATGTGAATTTGCCGACAAGGTTTTCAGATATTGTAATTGTTTTAAAAACACAGCTGTTTGCTTTTTGAAGGTTTCATCCTTGGAATTATGCCTAACTAGGCCCAGTAACAAAATCATTAGTTTATCATCCTTTCAATCAGAAACATAGGATGAGGGAGGGCGATTTTTTATTATTATTACTATGTCTTAGAAAAAAGATAACGGAAGATAATAGTTTTCAACATCAACAGTAAACAAAAGGAACAGCAACAGATGTATGACATATGGGCTGATCTGCAAAATTAATATGAAAAGAAAGTATTTTTTTAAAAAAACATTTCATTCAAAATGCCAGTTCATACCTATTAATTTCCTTCTTGAGGAGTGTTCAAAGCCCTGGTTCTTCTATCCTGAAACTTGCGACCATCAGCTTTGCAGCCTTCACACATTGGGTATTGCTTGATTGCATCACAAGCAGACAAATCGTTCTCAGTCCCACAGTAGATACACAGTGGAATTTACACAGGAAAATACACTTATTTATTTTTATTTTTTTTTAATCGATGTGGACTAAATTCACCACGCGGGCAGGGATGATAAACTAATGATTTTTACTGGGCCTAATTATTACATTTTAAAATGACTGAAATACCAATTTCATTGTTCTCTTACACCCAGGGGCGCCGCTAAGGGGGGGAGAGTTGGGACAATTCTAAGGGCCCACGCCCTTTAGGGGCCCCCAGAGATCTTCTTTATGTGTGGTAGGGGGGCCCAACCTCATATTTTGTCATAGGGCCCAAAATTGCTAGCGGCGCCCCCTGCTTACACCACACATTTCTTCTGACAGTTACAATTACATTTAAAATAGTCCACACAATCATAAAATTACGTTAAAAATGGACTTCACACAAAAATATGCCTGTCATGGGTTAGAATAATGCCCATATTCTTGCAGGTCACACAGAAATGAAGCGCTGAGTATTGGCACTCCACCCCACACTGTATCCTCCAAGTTGTTTGTCTGCATCCTGGCTGCTAACTGGACTTGCCATTCACACAATGGTTATTTACATACCAAATGATGGGCTGTTATCAGTTTGAAATAAACCTCCCTCCGGCTCTTTTGCTAGGATGTATTTACGGAATTGAGCTGAGGGTGAGCAATCACAGCACGGTGAAAGTGCAGCTGTCTTCCCAGGCTGGAGTGCGCTTCCCGGAAAGCACCCAATGCGCATCACGGGCAGTCCCCTGCAAATGATTCCTCATGACGTCCTCTGAACCTCAAGACACAATCCCTTTTACGGCTGCCGGCCGCCTGCACCCGAAGGGGCGTTTTTTTGTTTTACCATACTCACAGTATACATTATGCTAATGCTTTAAAACGAATAGTGTGTATTACAAATATGAATGTTCTATTTTTTCTGTTGAGACAAATCTTGTATTTTAGCTTATTGACACTTCTTTCAATAAAATGTGCATTTGTTAGAAAAAAAGTAGCATTTATGTGATTCTTCAATATAGATCGCTGTTTCCAAATTCCAAGTGAAAATCAATGTTTTTATTTATGTTGTATTAGCAATTACAGTATAACCCAGGAAGTCTCTTTTTCGAAAGAGAATGAATTTGTTTCTTCACTCGTCTGACATTCTTAGGAAAGAAACGTACAGCGCTGATAAACAGGAAGGGAATTTGGGGAGCTCTGTAACATGATCTTGAGCTAAAACAAAACGAGCACCCCGCAGAGCTGGCCAAGCCTCTCCCTGGTTCCCTGGATGTCCGACACGCACAGCACATCCACACTACTTGTCACTTCAGGGTGAGCAGGACAGTCACACGCTGTCGGCTAACGGCACACAGGTAACCTGAGGGAGCAGTCATACCTAACGTTAACTAAATCAGTCTACATTGTACTCCCGTTGAGCCGCAGCTCAGACCCACCACCCGCGCACATAATATAATCACTGATAACATTTACAACAATCACCATTCACTAGTCTCACGCAAACTACCGTCACGTGCTCAAAAATTACCCGCCTCCCTCTACTCCCATTGGTTTTCTTTGCGCTGGAATGTTAATTTTTTGCACTGATTGGCTTTCTTCGAGTAAACCCCGCGTTGATTGGTCGAAAGAAACGCTGCCACTGGATCTTAGAGGATTTGTTTATTACGGAAGTATGACTGTGCTCTGGTGAGAATCGGCACGTTATACCGGTACTCTGGTATTCGTATCAGGTAAATTGAATTTAAATTTAGTTAAATAATGTTGAAAACAGTGTGTTTCTCTTGGTGAGATGAGATATTAATAAGCGGGCTTAGTTATTCATTCTCGTATATTGTAATTTCGCTTTCCGGGCAATCATGGGACAGCGATCAGTCTGTCCTGAGTGTCCGCAGGCGCAGAATCCCTGACAGCTTCTGCCTGTTCCTGGAGCCGCAGCAGAAGGAAGGATGGCGTCCTACTTTGACGAGCACAACTGCGAACCCACCAACCCGGAGGAGCAGTACCGCCAGAATGCTTTGCTGGAACTGGCCAGGTGAACCTACGTCTGGGGGCCGGTGAAAACCGCATACGTATTACCAGGATATGTGTAAGTAACCCCTGATTGACATGCTTACAGGTCTCTGATGCAGGGCATGGACATTGACCTGGGTCCATTTGACATATCAGAGTGGGACCAGCGCCTACCGCCTCCTGCCGCCCAAGCTGTGGTACAGAACCTCCCCACGGTCGTTATCACCTTTGAACAAGCAGGTACTCCTGGCCTAGGAGCACTGTGGCAGGTTTATATACTGCTTCATCTTTGCATTACCTGTTTGTGTCGTCCTGGTGATTTCCTTTCCTCGTCTACCTAGACAGAGGTCTAAAATGCCCTGTGTGCTTGCTGGAGTTTGAGGAAGATGAGACCGTGAGGAAGATGCCTTGTGAACACCTTTTTCATTCCAGCTGCATCCTGCCGTGGCTGGGAAAGGTAGGAACTAAATTGGCGGGGTTGGCAGTTGAAGTATTGAGTTTCATCCTGTCCCTCTGGTTTTAGTAATGAGGGTAACATGTCAGTGTCCGTCATGTGGGTCACAGGATATAGTCAGTCCAAATATATCTGAGCCAGGCTCCTGCTCGTTTTTCTTAGACGAACTCCTGTCCTCTCTGTCGCCTCGAGCTGCCCACAGACAACCAGGAGTATGAGGAGTTCCGGAAAGACAAAGTGAGTGCCCCAGACACCCGGAGGTGCAGGATGCATACTCGGCATGTCTGTCTGTTTACTAGTGGGATTTGGATGAACAACTTAGCCCCCTGGTCCTCATATCTCTCTTTGTGATCTCTCTGGTGCTTTAGGACCGAAGAAAGCAGATGGAGCATAGACTGGAGAATTTGCACGGAGCCATGTACACTTAGGGAGAGCCCCAGTGACGACGAGAGTGTCTTCATGAGCTAGTATAGATTTCTGTTTTTTTAATAATGGGATTCCACTGGGGTTTGGGAATATTTTTGTTGAGTTTGTGATACTTGTAATGATTTTTAAAAATTCTTTTAGAAGGACCAAATAAACTGAATATTAGGACTACTTCTATCAATACTTTTACTAAAAATGAGTTCTACAGGAAATCTTGACTCAAAATAAATGAATGTACAGTGTATATAACCTGTACATAAAATGTTGATATTAAGTAAGTTTGCAGTAAGATATAGGATATTTATTACCATGTGAAATTATGTATAATCTGAGCTCTGCCTCAATCCTTTTCCATCAAATGCTGCACAGTCCTTTGGGTATTTGTAGGAATAAATTATTTTTTTGGTATGTTTTATATGCACTGTTGATTTGGGGAAAGTGTGTGGCTCGGGGGATCAGCACTCAGAAGGTCATTGTTCGAATCCTGGAGCTGGCAGACCGATGCCTTTGCTGGGACCCTCAGTAAGGCCCTAGTTGCTCCAGGGCTGCTGCACACCGGCTGAATCTGTACTGACCCCCCAGTTGGCTCTCGACAGTAAATGTGTCATGCAGAGAGCAACATGTGATAGGCGAATAGAGAATCCTCCCATGAGGGTGAATAAAGTATCACCATTCAGTTGTATTATATTAAAACAGTATAGCAGTATGTACACCAGTATAACCATTCAAGTGGCCGCAATGTGCCAGTTCACTGTCATCTGTGTAGATTGTTGACTTGGCTGCATGCTGGGGAAGGGGGGGCTTTGCGAGTCATGCTGAGTGGGCCGGGTGCATTTCCTTACTCACAGACTGTTTTAGCCTGTTGCCTGTGAGTCACTGTGCTATTTCTCACAATAGTAAAAGCAGGCAGTGATGAACCACCCAAGGTGCCTAACTGCCCCTGGCTTTTAAAGGGTTTTAATGGCTCATTTCTGCCAGCTAAGGTGTTCCGGTTGGATCCTGGAGCTCACCAAGATCAGGTGGGGAGGAAAGGAGAGCCGAGAGAGCAGAGTATGGCTTTGGGGACGGCGTGTAGAGTGTTAAAGGGCAGCGAATGGGCAGTGGGGTCACGCTGGTTATTGGCCACAGTCACCGATTGGGTGTTGCTCTCTACGGCTTCCAAACAGAGGTCAGCATGTGATCTGTTCGCCTCTGCTCTTATGTATGAGTCCGATCCCTCGATATATGCTTGGACGAGATTAAAATCGTGGAGTGCCCGAAGGTTTCCCAGTCGGAAATGTCACCCATGTTCCGTTGTAAACAAGTGGGTGTAAAGCAACAGAATAAAACTCTGCAAGTGTAAACAACCCATTTATTTGTGTTCGTAAGCTTGGAGTCGATCCCAGAAGACGCATGACGGCTGCAGATGGTAGGAGGATCTAGCGAGCCAGGGTAAGGGTCCCATCCAGCGAGCAAACCAGGACACTCAGCCCAGCTTCTCCATAAATGCTTATAACCCAATTATTTTACAAGAAACAGTGTATGTTTCCTAAAGGAAAGGGAATGTAGCATGAAAACCTACAAGGATATGACTTAGTGAGAGTTAGCGGCTACAAAGCGACATACAGGCAGAATTTTAATATGCATAAATATCAGGTTTTCTCTTAACAAAGGGCTCTTACTGACACCTAGAGTAAGAATCACATTTGAAAAACACAATAAGCGCCAAAGGACACTGGGATTCATTGATTTTAGTCCCATCCACAGCCTGCACTCACCAAATAATTATTGATACATTCAGTTCATTTCAATTCAATTGCAAAGCAGGTTTACAATGAATTGTAAGTTTGTGTGAACTCCAAAGAACAGTGTAAGAAATGGCAGGCAGGCGACACAATACAATGGAATATGTCACACAAAATAGGCAATATGTGAGGAAAGAATGTATGAGAAGGAAGTATGCAAACATAATAATAACTGACCAAGTATCAAACAGTAACATCCATTATTGTCAAATTTTTACTCCTGCACTTCCAGACCGACAAAAACCTTTGACCCCAAAAGGCATCAGTCATTGTAACCAGGCAAGAAGCTGAAATGACCCCAGCGGCCTCCCCCCTCCCCCCAGCTGCCCCCATCTGCCAGCCTGCTCCTGTCTATAGTGCTGCTACCGATTTAATGCTGATAAGACTCTGACTCAGCAGCTTCTCATTCGCCAGATACTGTAGTTCTATACCGTGTTCATTATTTTGTAATTTGATTTCGTATTCAATTTTTATTTTGTTTTATCATATTTTATTTATCCTTTATTGCTTTGGTGAGAAGCACACAATGTTGCATTGTATATGGAAAAGATATTGTATTATTCGCAATTTAAAGTGAATTAGTTCTGTAGTAATAAGTACCGACCCAGACAGTATGGTAATTTGCTCAAAGAAGCAGCATGGCATAAGAATGTAGGACAGAAGGATATTCCTTGAGTACTGAGGATAGGCTATTTATAAGTGCAGAAACAGGTGCTGAGGTATGTTAAGAAAAGACAGATGCAGTATGTGCATGTATGCACAGAACAATGAGCACTGTGTTCTGCAGAGCATAGTCAGACTTAGCAGAAATTCATCTGCTTGTTTACCCTGGGGAGAAACTGTTCGTAAGCTTCGTGGTCTGGAGACATCCTGGGGACTTGAGGTCTCACTATAAGCATTCAACACTTTTTATGTTTTACAAAAAAATTTCCTACTTCACAGTTGGCTCCAAAGATCTGACCCTCACTGCTGACCCCACTGACTGATAACCAGTTACAGGATGTCTTCTGACACTTCGGAGGTTTTGTGTGGTCTTATGGCGTTCAAACAGTTGTTGTTTCACAGACCCGTGGGGTCCTTATAGAGCGAAATCGTGGACTGTCTCGCTGGGAGCACGGAAGAAACAAAAACACGGACCGACTTTGGGGCCCAGTGGAGCGAATTGGGAAACACTGGTCTCAGAAGCTGGTAAATATCTGGCATATCATGTAAAAACAGTGTCGAAAGACAGTCGTCCTTAAGTTTGCTTTATTTTTGGCAGGTAGTTAAAACTACAGAACATCCTGAAATATGATGTATGACAGAAAATGAGACATATATACAATCAGCCCTCATGCATTTGTGCTTCATGATTTGCAAATTCACAGATCTGCGAAAATTACATGTTCATGTTTCCTTTATGTATTTTATTGAATTGTACTTTGGTAACGTATATGACTTCTGTCAATAAGTTTACAGTACTGTTTATTTACTCATTTTACCTTTCTGTGAACGCAGAAGAAAACTGCAGCCAGTGTTGTGTTCTATGAATTAGTAAGGGTAACATTAGTATACTGTACTGTAAATGATAGTGTGACAAATACCCGTTAGGCGATACTGTACTTATTTTTTCATCAAACTTTTTACATCAGATTGTATTCAGACATCTGTAGCATAAAACACCATCTGAAAATATTCAAAGTAAAATGGCACACTTTTCATTTGCAATCACCACACGCAAAGCCCTTCACAAGCTTGCTGCCTTGAATGACTCTCAGACAGTCTTTGTCCCCGAGGACAGGGTGAGCTAACAAAGCTGTTCCTGTGCTCTGCTCATCGGCAAGAACACTCTTCTCAGTGCAGGCACCTGGCACGACATCACAAATCCCCACTGCTGCCAGGTTTCTCCTGCTGGAGCAGAAACAATTCATGAATTGGAAACACGAGATAGACATTAAGGCCATATGTCCATAATCTATTAACTATTCCAAATGCGACCTGGAATGTAGGGTATCCCCATCCTGTTTGTGTAAGTTTTACTTACACAAAATTGTTTTGTTGGCGGGGGGGGGGGGAAATGATTAAAAATTACTAGTTCAGAGAGATAAACAATCAGATTATAGAGAAGGTGCATCCAAACAACTAGAGGAGGTGGGACCAGCCAATCAGATGTCTTAGGCCCATCACCCAGTTGATTTGACCGACCTCCTCTATTATGTCTTGCCTTAACTGTGCATGCATCTGCTGTATGAGACCTGCTGACATCTGGAGACAAATTCCCTATATGTGTGAACATACTTGGCCAAATAAACTTGATTCTGGTTCTGATTAAGTCCTCCTAAGATCATTTCAATAGGCTTGAAAATATAAGCTTTGTGGTAGAGTGTTTCAGCCGCCCAGCCTCTGTATGGTAGAGGGAATGGCCAGGCCAAGCACTGTTGGACAATGTCCCAACCCAAAACACCCCACGTGCCCAGTACGTTGCTCTCAATGCCTTATAGCCCTCTTTGGCACCTCAGGCAATCGTTCGACCTAGTTTTGAAAGTTGCAGTTTAATATGTCGTTGGGATGCCTCTAACTGTGATTGTGGTGCACATTCATTAATGCATTGTTATCATGTCCTTATGCAGCATCTCAACATTTTTTTTTCATCTAGATTTGCATAAATTTCTCGTCAAGATCTTGCATTGTACATGTTGAAAGTTGAAACCACTCCGTAAAGTCTCCTTCAGAACATCTCAAAGACTTTCAATGAGGTTAAGGTCAAAACTCTGTGTTGCCCAATTCACGTATGAAAATGATTCCTTGCACAATTCCTAAATCACTCTTTAACAGTTTGACCCATATGAATCTTGACATTATCATCTTGGAATATATCCATGCCTTTAGGTAAGAAAAATATCCATTGATAGGCTAAAATGACTATTGAGTAGTTTCAGGTATTCAGCTGACTTCACCTCATTGCTGCATAACGTTGCTAAGCTTTGATGAAGGTGCTATCATTGGCTTTTAAGTACCTGCTAATTTAAATTCAAGGAGTGACTCTTTTTTTGGCCAGGCAGTGTATATTTGTATGTGAAATACCACGAGCAGGCACTGGTTTTGGTGTTAGGGTAACAGGTAGCAATAATAATACTCCACCTGCATATTATTTTATGATATTGTAGCGCCCTCTGCAGTTCAGAGTTAGAATCATCAATAACACTGAGCAGCCTCATCATATTCTCTCACATTTAATTGTAACTCTCGAATGACCAGTACCTTGTGCCCCCTGCTGTGAGTTTCAGTACTTTCAGAACTTTTGGACTGTTACGTTGTGGGAGAAGTCTGAGATGAGTTGGATGAAGTCATTTTTTTACAGGCTATACGTTTATACATTTTTGTATCTGGAATTCTTTTTGTACTGCACTTGGCATTTGTAGTTTTCAAGAATATTTCTGTTGGTGTCGATTATTTTTGGAGCACAATGTCAGCGAAATGTTCTATTATGTATGCAATCGACACTACATTTAATAAGATTACACCACAATCTGTATTATTACTCAGCTAAGAAGAAAAATATTTGAAAGTATGGATTAGGGACAACATGATATGTGTGAAAAGCAGGTAAACAGTGATTAGAAATCACAACTCATTTCCTGTTAGGATCAAGCTCAGAGCCAACTAAGGTTAAACAAGTCGCATTGTGTGTCTCCAGGTCACGTTATAATAATAAGGCAAGATTATTCCCAAAATAGCGTGGTAGACTGTGTGTTGATATTATTCTCCTGGTGGTGGAGCGGAATGTGGTTTGACCTTATTCCCATGGTCATTAAGTGGGATGTGGGTTGATATCACTTCCGTACTAAGGAGCTGGGCGGATGCTTGGTGTTATTTTCGAAGAAGAGTGTTATTCTCGTACATGCATCACCTGCAATGTAAAACATTTACATGAGACTATTATAAAAGAAGACTGAAAAACGAGGTGGCATTAAAGCGCCGCTGGTGTAGTGGTATCATGCAAGATTCCCATTCTTGCGACCCGGGTTCGATTCCCGGGCGGCGCACGCATTTTAAATCGATATTCTGAGATGTGAGAGATCACATTTCCAAAGACAGGAATGTCCAAAACCGGTTTCTCAGTCAGAACTGATTTTAAAAGTTCATGTACATCCAACAGTGACTAAAACTTCCTCAACTGTTTTAAGATCAGGGCCAAGCTGAAGTCCTGCAAACTCAGTCGTTCTGATGTGAAATTATTATTTAACCTTAATCCACTCCGTTTTACAGCGCATTAATTAAAACAAGCGCCGAGGAGGCGAGCGGAGCTCTTCCGCGCATGCGCTCTAGTTCGCCGCCATCTTCTGTTGGTTCCCTTTTGTCCGTGACCGGGGGAGAGGAACCAGGCGGCTGTATATTATTCACCGAATTGCGGCCGGAGGAATACAGCGAAACCTAAACACTGCGACGCAGTAGCACAGCACAGCACTCCCCGGGTGTTTCCCTACTCTCGGGGCTCGGTATTTGAAAAGCACGACAATGGACGACGAGCAGCCCAAGACGCTGTAAGTAACCGGCAGGCTAGGCGGCTTTAGCTAGGCGAGCGGCGGCCGCTCCGGCGGTCCCACAGGACCTTCAGGCCTTTTGAGCTGCAGCTCCATGAAAACGATGTGTGTGTTTACGTGGCAATTCGTGTAAAATGGAGAATGAACCCGACTGTGCTGTTGGCGATGTCGTTCTGGATAAGAGGCGATCTTGAGTAACATTGCTGGTTAAATGCGGATCAGCTGCTATTTAAACGGTCGAGTAACAAATTCGACTTGTCTTTGGAAAAGGATTACGAAATAAAGCATTGGGGGCATGTGGCTAGGCTGGGGCGGTGTGCTATTGTGATGTTGTGCTATTAAACCCTTACACAGTGTGGTCTTTAAACACGCCTTTGTGTGTGAAGGTGATGGCTTGTTAACCAATCTGTGTCTTCATTCTAGAAAAGCATAGTTTCTCTTTTTTAAAATCCAGATAGGTCATGATGTACTTTCTGTGTTCAGTTTCAGGCCTGTTATTCTCAGTTTAAGAGTTCGCCCTCTTTTGGGCTGCATTAGTCATTGTTTGACTCTGCCTCATGTGTGACAGCGCAGTCTTGAAGTTGTCAAGTATTCTAAGCAGGGTGAGATGCTTTGGGGATGAATGGTGAGGTTGGAAGAACACCGGAGTGTCCCTTTGAGCTCGACCTCCCTGTGCCACAGGTATGTTGGGAACCTGTCCCGGGATGTCACTGAGGCCCTCATCCTGCAGCTCTTCAGCCAGATTGGACCCTGCAAGAGCTGCAAAATGATATCAGATGTGAGTGGCATGGATGCTGATACCCGCTGGAGTGGTGGGTGGGTGGGCGGGTGTGTTTATCGCCGCTGCCAGGATCACCTCCCCCTCCCCTCTGTGCTGTTAAGGTATTTTTTTTACAGCTGTGATATTCAGTTACCAAACAGCAGCGTGAAGAGTTGGGTCTCTGCTTCATTTATACACGTTTAAGTGTCACGTATAAAGCTGGTCACCCTGTAGAAGAGAACAGCTCCCCAAGCACTGTGGTGCCCCCTACAGTCCTGGATGAGCTCTACAGTAACTGTCCCGTTCCCTTCCTCCAGACTGCAGGCAATGATCCATACTGTTTTGTGGAGCTCTATGAGCACAGACACGCCGCTGCCGCCCTGGCTGCCATGAACGGCCGTAAGATAATGGGTAAGGTAAGCTATCGTATCTCTTGGGTGAGTTGGGGAAACGTGGGGGCAGGCCTGTGTCGCCATGGCAACGGGAGTGGAGCTTTTCCAATGGACCCCTCTTTGTTTGAAGCTTGCGGTCGGCAGTGATGCGTCTTCAGATGTGTTTAGATCTGAATGTGGGTTGCGTCCTCTATAGACACACTCCTATTCCTTATTTGCCCGAACCGTATTGCCGTGGGCATAATAGCTTACCCAGTGGCGCTAATAGGTAAGTGACTTCTACTTGATAGTGTTATTTTGTCGTTTTAACTTTAAAGTTCATGGTATGCTAGTCCAGACCGTGTCGTCGTCATTGTAGGCATCAGGTAATGTTCTCTCACATTTTATCGAGACTCTTAAATCGCCTGTACCTTGTACCCCCTTCTGTAAGCTTCTGAACTTCTGGATTTTTACATCATGGAAGAAAAAGTCATGACATGAGCTGGATGAAATCAGGTTTTCACAGGCTCAATATGTTTTTGTATGTAGCATGTTTTTGTACTAAAATATGCAACACTTTGCATTTGCAATTAGTAGTTTTCAAGAATAGTTCTGTTTGCAAACTTTCTTTCTTGATCAAAAAGTGTAGAATCAAACTGCTGTAGTGTACCTGACAGACATTTTTTTCTTTTTTAATGGATTGGGAACATGTTTGTTCTTTTGCCGTCATTAAAAATTAGGTTTATTAATAATAAGTGGTCCAGTGACTAAAGGAGGAGGTGTTTTCACTGTCCCTCTGACATGCGTGTCCCTGTGCCATTAGCAGCTTGTCACTTACCTGTTGCTGATGGTCCCTTGGCTGATGAGCCAATCAGGCGCCCAAGACTAAGCAGGTGGTTTTGGGTACAGCGCCCACTTCTCCATGACTTTCCTCTGTAACCCTGGATGTTGTGGTTCTAGACCTGCCTCCTAAGCGTCACGACCTGTGCTCCTAATGTCACACATGCATTTACCGTTTCTGACACAGGCGTTATGGTGTCATTATTCTCCAGTAGTCCTAGCAGTGCTTTTGTCCATCCGGAGGTCGCATCTAATGGAAGTTTGGAGGCCGTCAGACCACTTCGGGGGAAATTTATTACACGGAGAAGCAGTTACTTAGTGGGAGTGGTGTCCCCCTTGAGTTAAATAGCAGGTTTCACTTAAGTTTAGTTGATTGCTCACTGGTGTGTAGATCTTGTTCTGTGTAAAACCTTTAAGTTGTTAGTCTTTGGGGATATGCACTTCTAATTTTACTATTGATGTTACTGGAATAGAGGTAGCCATCTTCACCTGTTCTCTATATATTTATCTTGTTCTTTCTTAGCGTTTCTGCGTCACTTTACTCTCAGTACAAATCTATTCAGTGTAAATATTTTATCCTCAACAGGTATTGAAGGACCATTTGAGGAGTAATACAAGTTCATAATTTCACTCGTTTGTAAGTTCCTTGTTATTTAGACCTTTTTACTTATTAGATTTAAAAAAAAATATATCCTCTATACATTTTTACATTTTTAAACAGTTGAGTGTGATCAGGTTTGTCCCTCTTTGTTTTTTTTGTTTTTCTTTTCCTCCCTCCTCATCCTCGTCACTGAACCCAGACACCGCCCTCTGTGTCACGCGGTTTCGCTTTACAAAACCATAGATGGCACTGTGCCCTCCTGCGCACCAAAGGCTTCATTTTGCCGCCTTGTTGTGTCTCCCCTATTTTCTCCAGGAAGTCAAAGTCAACTGGGCCACAACTCCGAGCAACCAGAAGAAAGACACGAGCAGTAAGTGTGTCTCCACTCCCCCGTAGCTGGTGGTGATGCTGTTGATGGTGGTGGTGGTGGTGATGCTGTTGGTGGTGGTGGTGATGCTGTTGATGGTGGTGGTGGTGGTGGTGATGCTGTTGATGGTGGTGGTGGTGGTGGTGATGCTGTTGATGGTGGTGGTGGTGGTGGTGATG
>JABFDZ020000044.1:22043398-22057336 GCA_019775955.2 Pollimyrus isidori | reverse complement strand
AACCCCTTTAAATCACCCTTGCCCCCCCCCCCCCCCCATTCCACTCACACCGTTATTCTCTGTTTTGCACAGACCATGGCACAGCAATCACCAGGACAACCCTTGGAATCACAGCACTAAATGACTGTCACCCTCATTTTCTACCAAAGATGCAGAGTTCAAAGGTAATTAGGGCTATTCCCCACCCCACCACCACCATCAGCCTAAATACTAGTAATTTTCTTGAGGTTTTTCCATGATATATTACCTCTTAGTAAATTGCAATGCCAGAAATTTCTAAAATGTTTTCTTGAATGTACTTTCTTTGTGAAGCCATACTGATAAAGAATCAGGGGTCCTTGTCATTGAACTTAACTTAACGGGCCAGATGAATGTTGGGTCTCATAGGAGAGCCGGGCCCTGAACCCAGTTGCATCTGGTTCAGTTTACGCAGGCATTCATTCGTTTCTGTGGGATTCTGAAAAGTTCCAAAATAGTTTCAATAAACAACTGAGTACCTCTGGACTGAAGGTTACCTGTTGGCTCATAGGGCTACTAGTTAGTTTGTTGACTGACATCAGTTTTACTGTTAATGTCACACTCATACTTATCAAACTCGAAAGCCGCAACAGGCTTGAATCTTGAACTGAGAAGTCACACAGAACTCCAGCACTCTGAAGATCCGGCCAGCAAATTTTAAAAACCGCAAGCCTGTGTGTGGGGATCTGAGAGCAATGATTCGCTGAGAATGATCAGCCCGCGCGATCCAGGAAGCAACCCTGGCACCGTCATGGCTTCATGCGTTTGCCTAGATGGACGTAAGAGAGACAGACACAAAGAAAATGGACATAAAGAATGAGGGGGAGACAAGTGGAAGTACTGAGGAGCAGAATTCTGTGTAATGGAGGCAGGCATGGGGTGAAGTCAGCACTCCACCCAAGCCTAGATGGACGTAAGAGAGACAGACGCAAAGAAAATGGACATATAGGATGTGGGAGAGACAAGTGAGGTAAACAAGTGAGAGACAAGTGAGGTAAAAACTGGCAGCCCTGTGGAAGTACTGAGGAGCAGAATTCTGGGTAATGGAGGCAGGCATGGGGTGAAGTCAGCACTCCACCCAAGCCATGGGGGACGGAATGCAGGACGGCAGGGCAGCATTTTTTCCTGCAGGATACGGGGGCTCCATTTGCTGAAGACCCTGGCATCTGCTGATTCAGAAAACGGTGCTGGAGCACACACGCGTGTAACCACGGGCAGCGGAAAACAGGCAATCCGGGGACATTCCCGAAGCATCCGAGGACAGCGCAGGCATCCAGCCACAGCGCTATCACAGAACGTCCGACGGTCCACAAAGAACCGATTAATCCCGTTACCCGTTCTGCCCCGGGTCAGTGCCCATGCCCGTTAAATTCAGGTCCATCTGGAGACGGCGGATGACCTTAGGAGTGAGGAAGGCGTGCGCAGGCTCCCAGAGGAGGAAAGGAAGCGTGGTCACACGCAGCTGAGCGACAACCTGCAGACACCGTAAAGAAGCACGACTCTCCGGATGCCTATGCAGGGATAAAGATTCCCAGCTCGCCATTAATCAACGGCCAATCCAGACTAAAGCATGACGAAACCTCAGCTTGAATTTATATAGGAACGTCTGTTTTTTTCGCCCATTACCAGAGGTACGCACATTTTACAGCATCCAACAACAAATGATAACACCAGCATTACTCGTAGGGAAATAACTTTAAAAATGTCCATGAATTAGTTAACACCAGCTATGAAAGACTCGTTACGTAGCCTACATTACAGTACATGAATGTTACACTAACTAAAGAAAAATGTACGATTTAAAATGTTGTGTTTCAAATTAAAATAGTTCTAATTAATCAGACTATTCTGACCAGGATAAGTGACTGGAAAATGGATGGAAGTATTCAACGTCAGCAAAAAGCAAAAATAAGTCACGAAATTTGCCAACGATCAGTCACAATGAAATGAATGCTTTGGAAACATATTTTGGTGAATAAAGATAATGTATTTCAACATATGGTAACCATGAAAAGTGCTCTATGCTGAATAAACTGCACAATGAAGTAACAGGCCTAACGAATAGGCTAATAATAATGCAAAAAGGTGTCAAGAATGACAGCAGCGACCAGCATGATAGTAATTTGTATTATTAAACTTATTAATAATTTTTAAGTCAACCATCAGTAACGGCAATAACATTTTACATTAAAACTATAAATATAGGAGACCATTTACGCGTCACGGGGAAGCGAGCTTTGAAATTTCGCCTATTGGTGATGAGTGATGAGGGATTTTAAAAATAATTCGCCCACAACTCAAGCATTTCCATCATCAAAACTGTTCCGACTCCAAGCTGTTTCTAATAACTTCCGCCAGGCGCGATTTTTATGAGATTTACCTATTTCATTGTATAATTAGGTTCAGCAAAATTACCACATTGTACAATCTGGCAAGAATAATATAATAAAGTTGTTAACAATCCCGAATCATTGAGTAGGCGGGGTCATTCTCTTTTCTCGGAATCTCTTTATTTACTCACAAATCATTTTAATCGAAAAAGATTTAAGAGGCTGACAGATAACGTGCTGATTTGGGGATAAATATAAAGAATATAAAAGTATTTACTTTGTGCAAGTTACAAAACTGTACTGGTGAAATTGGAGAGCAGAATTAATATGTACAGTTTTGGAAGTTACTAAAGAAAGTTGTTAAATATTGCAAATAAGACATTGCAACGTCAAACTTTCATGTGTTAAGAGAAGATAGCTGAGACAATTAAATAAGGTCATGAAAGTGAAATGCATTTCAAGGTGACTCCGTTTATAAATTATGTGGTGGGGGGTACACAGATGGCGCACTTGACAGTGCTTGATGAATAGCGAGGGGAGGATTTTTTAACGTTACCACTGAGGTCAAGGTACTTCAGTAATAAAAGTAAGTAAAAGTCTTGATATTTTAAGTTGTAAGAATTGGGAAGAGGGAAACCATATGTCCGGGTATCTGTTATCCTCTGCTGACACCCCGCTTTCCCCCTTCCGAGCTAAATTCACTTCTTCGCTTTTGCGCTGCGGTTCAGCAGATTCCGACCCAAGCCAGAGATGCCGACTTGGACCAAACACAGATGTTTTCTAGCGTGAACAACTGTTCTCATGTATAAATGAAAATCTGAAATGTAAAGCAGGTCTTCCGGAAATTACAGATGTTGGGGACAAGAGGGTCAAAACAGCTGAAAGAATATCATAGGGGAGCGAGAGAGAGAGAGAGAGCGAGCGAGAGAGAGAGAGAGAATAATGCTTGAACGCCCCGCCCTGCAGGGAGCAGCAGCGAGCTCCTCATTAGCGATTCCGCTCCCGGATTGGACGGCGGCTGCTGGCTTTGAAGTTCCCCTTCAGATCTCCGATATTTGAAGTGTTCATGGTAGAGGAGACGTGTGTTGAGAGGGAGTCCGCAGGAGCAAAGGGGACGTCCGCGTATGGGATTTCTTTCGCTTTCCATTTCCTTTCCCGTCTTTCTCCTTTCTGTGTTTTTTGGATTTTTTTTTATTTCCGCTGTCAAGCGAGGACGGCAGCGACGGGCGGGTTTCATTACGCGGAAGACGGATTGGGACACGCAACCATGAATTTGTTTTTTTCTTTAGGGTAAAAATACACAGTCGTCTGCCTTTATTCGGCTGGGAGCGATCTAAGAGAGCCCCGGGGATGCTTGGATTATAAAGTACGATCTGCCAGGAAGGTTATTGTGCCAGGTTAATAATGATTCGATAAATGCATCCTAGATTACACCCTGCCGCTTCGCCCTGCTCCAAATGAACGATCCTCCTGGTCCCTCTGAAGGCAGACAGACAACCCAGCGCACCGGCAGCGACGGCGACCGGAGCAGCGGCGTTTGCTCCACAGTCAAAAGCTCTTCGCCCCCTTTACTGTGTCCCTCGGATCCTGCGCGTCAAGCCAGGCGGCTGCCAGTGCGGATCCTCAAGATGCTGACCGCCCACACCGGCCACTTGCTGCATCCAGAGTATCTCCAGCCCCTGACCTCTGCTCCGGTCAGCATCGAGGTAACGGTCCGGGTCCGATTCCGCCGCGTCTCTCGCCGATACCCCCACCCTCGGTGCCGTACACTTTTACTCCTAAATCCCTGTTATCTGCAGTAACTTTCGCCATTAAATTTTTTTTTTTCCTGGGTTAAATCAGTTGTGGGTGTCCGGGACCCCCCAATCCTTTCCGCCGCATTTTTTTTTTTTTTTTTTTTTTTTTTTTTTTTGGGGGGGGGTTATCAATGTTCATTTCAATTAGATGTTGTGCCTTGCTATTTATTCACATCACCGAAAAAATGTTTTAATTTAAGCCATCGATTAATTCCCACACGATTCCGCGCACTTTTGCTTACGTTGGCTTTTTTTTTTTTTTTTTCCTTTTAAACGCCTTTCCTGTTATACGTCCTGTATATATGCACTACAGTAATGGTCACCGTCCCTTTTTAGTCCATTTTGGTGTTATTATATGGAAACGTTTACTATCCGCAAAGCGTGCAGGGTTTTTCTGCGGAGAAGCTAAAGAAAGTTGGGCAGTGAGGTCATTATAATGGGCGCGTTGAGTGCCGCACCAAACGGGATGGGCAGTCAGCCTGTAATATAGCCTCGATTTATGATGTTTGTACTTCTGCTCTGTCCCGTGGTATTAATGACCCTCCCCACCCCCCACGCCTATTTTTTTTTTAATAATAATAATAATATGGGTCGTTTTTATTTGGAGACACATTCCTATGCGCACGCCGTGCGCTTGTGCTCTGGCGCAGCCCTGTGGGTAGAAAGGGCGACTTGCACAAGGAAATCCAGAGCAGAAAGGCCAGCTCGCCCTTTCCCTGATTTATGTGCTTCCCGAGAGCACTGCCGGTAACAGCCTGACGTAATTTAATGCTTGCGAGAACAACTGCGCCTAATGAATACTCTGCAGTTTGCCCGTTGTCCGCCATCGCTGCCTTTTAACCGCTTCCGTCCTCAAGACGTCCTTGGTTGTTGTTGTTGTCGTTGTTGTTGTTAATAAGAAATGGAGTTTGGTATTTACCAGGGTCATTAAGTAAATGTCTTTCTACCGCCTCTTTGCAGCTAGATGCCAAGAAAAGCCCCTTGGCCCTGCTGGCACAGACTTGCTCACAGATAGGCAAGCCGGACCCACCTCCCTCGTCCAAGCTGAGTTCTCTCACCTCGGGCGGCCTGGGTGACAAGGAGCCAGTCAGCCGTTCTTCCACCTCCGGCCTCAAGGTGGCGGAGCAGCACCAGCCTCTGGACGACAAGTCCAGCTTCAAGCCTTATTCCAAGGTTAGCGGGGAGTGTCGCAAGGACCCTGGGGGCACCGGCGGCAGCACGGACAAGGGCGGCTTCCGGGTCCCGAGCACCGCCGGAGCCGGCCCCGTTCCTGCTCCGCCCTTCGCCCCCCACACCCTCTCGCCGAACAGTAGGGTGGGCTCGCCCCCCCAGCACTCCCAGTCTCAGACCCCCCCGTCCCAGCAAACGCAGCATCCACAGGCCCTGCACTTGGATTCCAAGCCACCGGGGGCAGAGCCGAGCAATCCAGAGAGCAGCGGCGGCGTCAAAAAAGAGGCGGAGCCCAGCAAGTCCAATCTGGAGGGCGCCCAGCTCGCCAACTCCAGCAGCACCCGCGCCAGCGCCAACGGCAGCAGCGGCAGCTCGGTGGGCAGCCCGCACCACGAGGGCAAGGCAGACGTGCACGCCCCGCCATCTGGCCTGAGTTCCGGACATGTGGCTCCCGTCTCCCCCTTCAAACCAGGCCATTCGGTCTTCCCCCTGCCGCCCTCCAGTATGGGTTACCACGGCTCCATAGTGGGCGCGTATGCAGGATACCCCTCTCAGTTTGTGTCTGGGTTGGACCATACCAAGTCTAGCTTGGTGGGAGGGGGGATCGGCGTCCCGGGAAAACACCCTAGCTCAAGCCCCCTCACTGGGGCTTCGCCCCCATCCTTCATGCAAGGCCTGTGCCGAGACCCCTACTGCCTGGCCTATTCCAACGCCCCCCACCTAGGAGGCAGCAGCTGCTCGTCTTGCGTCCACGATCCCTCCGCACTCAAGTCCCAGGGCTTGCACGCCCAAGCGTTTCCGTTGGTCTATTCCAGCCACCCGCTGCACGCCCTGCACCCCAGCTCACTGTCGTCGAGCGGGACCCCCTCGCTCTCCCACCCGCTCTACAGCTACGGCTTCATGCTGCCGAACGAGCCCCTTCCCCACGCCTGTAACTGGGTGTCGGCGGGGGGTCCGTGCGACAAGCGCTTCGCCACGTCCGACGAGCTGCTGGCCCACCTGCGCACGCACACCGCGCTCCCCGGCATCGACGGCAAGCTGCTCTCCGCCTACCCCTCCTCGGTCTCCTCCGCCAGCTCCTGCCATCTGCACCTGCCCCCGCCGAGCAGCCCCGGCTCCTTCTCGCTGCGAGCTCCGCCCAGCCTGGGCCTGTCTCGCTACCACCCGTACAGCAAAGCCCCCCTGCCCGCGTCCGCCTCGCTGCCCGTGCACTCGCTGCCCGCTGGGCCCTATTACTCCCCCTACGCCCTCTACAGCCAGAGACTGGGCTCTGCGTCCGCCCTGGGCTATCAGTGACACGTGGCGGACTCTCCTTGCAATTTTCCGCAGGAGCGTCCCGGGTGTCATGCCGGGGAGGAAATGGACACAAGCGGACCGGACTCGAGGCGTGTGAGATTAGCTTTGTCTGATTTTTTTTTATTATTATTTTTTTTTTTTTAAAGAAACATGTATTTATTTTTTACTCAGCGCTTGGATTTTAAGGTGGGAAATTTATTATCCGAAACGATCCTAAAATTCTTATGCCGATGACGGTCACGATAGATATTATAACGATACTCTTTTATAAATAAAGTCTAACCGTATGCAACACAGCGAAGCTGCACCCTGGTTCCTTGATTCCCATTGTTACTTTCCACTTATTTCTGCCGCCTTCCGAAGTTCTGTGTTGGTTTTTCTTTTTTTTTTTCTCCCTGCGATACAGGTAGCGATGTCACACGCTCACCTCCGGGTTCTTAAAAATGCCGTTTATTTTTGATTTGTACAGGATAATATAGGGGGGGGGGGGGAACAAAAGATGTAATATTTTTTTGTAACCGTAATGGAGAGAAGTCCGGGTCGACTCACGGAGGGAGTCGGAGAAACTCTGAAGCGATGAAGATGCTGTCCGTTTGAGGGGGAAGGTCTTATTTTGTTTAATAAATGATTCCTGATTATATTTAATAGGTGTTGTTTGGTTTTGTTCCCGGGTTCTGTTACATGTAGAGGTGTCCATATGTGCTCCCAGCTCATGTGACAGCCAATCTTGGTCCAGGAATTCTCATAATCTGAAGTGGGCAGAGGGCCACAAATGCCCCCCCCCCATCCATTACTTTGCTTGTCTTGCTGTCCCTGGTCCCCCGCAGTCGAACCTGAACGCTCCTCGGAAGGTTAGCATCATTGCGCGCGGATGCTGCTGGGTAGGCCTCGCGCGCTCCCCTCACAGCAGGCCGGCGACGGACGTGCGCGTCAGCGGTATCCAGGGATGCGGCTGCTGCTTCTCAGCACCTCTCCTGGTGGGGGGGTGGGCGGATTGACCTCGGCTACATGTCAGCCTTTGTCACCGGGACGGAGGTGTCTGGTTCTTTCCTGCAGCCCCCGCATGGCCTGCCTCCTCCTCCCGTCCATTTTGCGGAGGAGACGCTGCCCTAATCACTAACGCCTGTTTGTTTCCGCCTCTCGCCAAAACGCCGCCTCAGCACCGGCGTCCTCCTGCTCCTGGGGAAGGCAGGCCGCTCGGGTCCGGGACTCACCGACAGCCGCGGGGACCTGAGCGCCAGCTCCGCTTCACCCTGCTCCTCACCGCTCCGCCTGCGGAGACACGGCCCCACGGCTCCTGCAAAAGGGAGATTTACGCTATTTCAGCAACCTTCCTAGTGGTGCTTCTCGGGAAAGGATTCAGTCGGGCTTACAGTGGATAATAGATCACCCCGGATCCATAATATTACTTTATTAAATCCACCGCTGAGCACTTTTTTTTGTGTGCGGCTGAAGTAGAGTGGACCCTGACGCCTTCAGACAAGGGAGCTCGAAAGCAGGCGTAAGCTGGCAGAGTCCTTAACGAGCCCCTTCGTCCTCTGCAGCTGCGGTTAGCCCTGGTAGGCCGGAAGGAGCACGACGCCCCGCTCAGTGGGTAACTGGGAAGCGTGTTGTACACAGCGAGCTGGAGTCAGATGCTGGCGTGGGTGGAGAGGGCTGGTTTACTAGGAATGGGACTAAATCCGATACCAAGTTCAGGAATTTTACCCAGGATAATAGTATTCATACATCTAAAAGTAAATCACTGCTCCTTTCCGGGTTTTTATGATATGTTTCTCTGCCTTGCCTATTTCATTTTTTCAGAGTATCTCACTGTAATTTCGAAAATAAAATTTTCCCTGGAACAAAAGTAGAGTTTATACTAATAATTACCAACCCTTCGACAGGCGAAACAGCACCAGTACACAGTCACCGACGAAACTGCAGCTTCGTTCTAATGGCTTCTCAGGAATGTTTTTGAGAATGACGGGGTTTTGTCTCCATCTAAAGGTAACAAATGGAAGTGCATCTGGGAAAACTGCGAGGGGTAAAAAAGACGGGAGTTTTGCTTCTTTTCACGTCGCCTGTGAAAGGTCCTGCCACACTGACCAGGATGGGCAGCTGAATGATGGATAGATGGATGGAAGATGGAAGTCAGAGGAACTGCCACCCCCTTCCTGGCTTGTTCTTCTGACTTGTGCAGGCAGGAGACGGGAAGGTGCAGCGATGCTCTGGCTGCCCGACTTCTGCGGCCTCGTTAATCTTGCCACCGCTCTCTCCTGCTGGTTAGCAAGCCCAGCTGTATGCGGTCGGCTCCACACCACGATTCTGCCTCCTCAGCCCCTGGGGGTGGGGGGGCTTTAATTCTGCCCGGTCTGCAGGGGGGGCGTGGCGGGACTCGCAAGCAGCCTCCCTGGCTTGGGGGGGTAGCGTGGCAGGGGCACCTCCAGCTCCTGCTGTCGTTGCCCAGCGAGCGCCGCCCAGCCACCCCCTGACAGCCCCAGTAATTAGCCATGACAGGATGTGGAGCTGCTTCTCAATTACATGCCAAGTACACACTTCCTCACCGCGTCCGACGGCCGGGTGGGGTAGGCGCAGGTACACGTGCACATTCACCATGGCTTCCACCGCTGCTCACTCTTCATATTCACCAGAAATCAGTGGATGACTTCACCCCCCCGTTTTCACGTTTCCCCCAGAGCAGTGGACATTGAGCTCAATGGTACAGCAGCAGGGACTCGTCTTCATATTTCAACCAGCTACCCACCCAACTTGATGAGTGATGAACCCGTAAAGGACACAACACTGATTTATCACATTTTTTTGGCTGCTGGTGGTGTGTAGCTCTGCCGGGTTAGGATGCTATATACTTGTAATCGGAAGGCTGCTGGTTCAAATCCCACACTAGCTAGAGTGGTGTCACTGTTGGACCCTTGAGCAAAGTTGTTAACCTCCCAACTGCTCCAGGGTCTGACCCTTTGCTTTTGTTAAAAAAAAAAAAAAATGTTGCTTTGGATAAAAGCACATGTTTAATAAGATTCAATCTGTTTGTACTGCTGTGTGTTTCCCTGACATTACGGTAGGGATTGTTTTGGCCTTTGAACTAGCAACTTAAATTTCTTGTGTCCATCCCTGCCCCCAGCAGGCACCCTCAGGATCATGTGACCAAGCTGGCATGAGGTGGAGCGCGATCTTACCACACAGCCTCTACATGTATACACACACACACACACACCTGCATCAATGAACACAGCAACAGCCCCTCCTTCACCTCCCCCCCCCCCCCACAAATCACCTCCGACTCTCCCTGTCACGTCACATGACTCTCCTGATGCGCAGACAGACACCCGCGGCCCCCGCTGAGCGGAGCACAAAGAGTCCGTTGTAATTACTGCTCACCACTAATACTGCTGCCGTGGGCCCAGCTGGGCTCCATTAGGCGGCACGCTGGGGACGCCGTGGGGGTGTCAGCTGTCCTGCGTCACACACGCCGCGCTCATGGAAAAACGTGCCTTGGCACCGGGAACGCCGCGGCAGATCCTCATGCCGCCTGTGCCCGCCGCTGACGGCCTGTGACAGCCCCCCCCCACCACCGTCCCCCTGGAATGCGTCCTCTGTTTGAGGCCTCAGCCCCCCCCTTCCCTCCCCTGGCTGCAGATGCTGACTGAGCCCGACTCGATCCATCACCTCGCCTCTCCAGAAGATTGATCATCTCCCTGCTGGCAAAAAGGCCGCCGTGATGTAATCACTTGCCTGAGCACACGCCACATAAAGGCCAAGGCGCCAGGGATTGTGGGTAGAGGACAGCTGCTGACCGACGTATGCGCTGAATGAAAACTGGATATCAGCTGCATTGCAAACAGTAATCTTCACATTTCATTCACGGTGTTATTGAAAGCTACATGCCCGTATGGGTAAGGTATGATAGAGCAGGGTTATGTAATAGTGCTTCGTTAAACCCGTATAACATTTGAGGCAGAAATGAGTCCCTGTCTTATTAAGTATAACTACATGATGATGATGTTGCATTTTGGGATATCCTTGTTTGAAACCTGTATGTCTCTAACATTGCTCCCTACCAGCATGGTAACTGTTTCATTAATAGCAATCAGGTTGTGGTTCATGTTTACAGCTAGCGTTCTGACAGCATATGTGGGGTGGGGGCACACAATTAAACCGTGCTAAGGAATGTCGTTGTTTGGCCATAAATCCCCTGACGTCCTGACAGCGAGGCTTGTAGACACCCCACTGACTCTCTGTGTTAATTATAGGCTATATGCGATAAACATAATCGCATTACTTAGTGAACATTAAAAGCATACAGCTTCCCCACCTCCGTGCAAGTTCGTGATCATGCCCCGCGTTCTGGCACCTTCCCCCAACCCTGCGAGGTGGGGCTGTGTTCTTCCTGATGAGAAGCCCCCAGCTGCGGGCCTCAGGACTCTCCCTCCACCTCAGGAGCCCTGACAGCCGGGCCTCGGGCAACCCACCACTTCCCTCCACGGGGCTTTCAGGGTGGCTGTCTGGGATGTGATTGCCCACCCACAGCATGCATGCAGCCCCTTTGAGCTGAGAAGGGCAGCTATTCAAACTGGGTAAAAAAAAAATAACAGGAAAAGTTTTCTTGGGGGGAAAAATCTCTCTCTGTCTCTCTTTCCTCTCCTATGCCAAGCAATCAGCCAAGCCAGGTGTTTTGCAGAGTTGTCTCTCTATAATGGGAAGCTGAAGCAGTTGTTTTTGCAGTGCTGAGACACCGCAAAGTGCTCCCATTGCCCTCATAAACGCAGTTGTTGTGCAGCGTGGAACTGCTTCCCTCTCGCCCCCACACCAAGGTGAGAGAACTGTGCCGTTGTTGTGCACCTCCATCCTTTCTCTGCAGCGCTGCAACCTAGCCGGAGAGAGGGAGGGGAGGAATGGGGGAGAGCCGGGCAGGCGTACAACATAGCTGATTATCCAAATACAGTCATTAAAGGGGAAATGTGTTTTTCAAACTGTCAAGTTGATTAATGGCTGAGAGAAAATCTGCACAAATGCTCTTGTTTAGTCTAACTGGCAGACGTGATTTTGCCCATAGATTTATGGCAGGGCCGCGTGGTGCACTGAGTTTTAGGGAGAGCAGGGATTCGTTAGGGGGGGGGGGGGGCACAGAAGTTAGACGTTCAGCAGAATCCGGCAGATTGGCTCGTACATATTTTTGCATAAAAAAAAAAACTGATGGTAGACCTAGAATAAGTTTGTGCTCTTATGTATTTTTAGCGTCTGCAGGACAGAGTGTGATACATCACGCAGCGGCCTGGCTGTAATTAAGCAGAGCTGCTCTCGTGTAGCAGCCGTACTGGACAGTTTGTGCAGCTAATTAGCACAAGTGTCCCTAGGAGTTGATATGAATTTCTGTTCGTTTAATGCTGAATTTAACGACACTCCTACACGGCCATCAGGATAATCGCCACAGTGCCCGTCTCCCGCTGATGTGCTTCATGCACTCTGATTAATAAAGAAAAGGAGCCCCCTTTTCTGTCTGTGTCCCTCCGTGAAATGAGGCTTCGTTCGCCATTTGCACAGCTACACTGGAATGCCAGCTATTCACGTGTCCCACCAAGCTCCTCTTTAAGATATGCACATATATGTCGACAGTGATGCTAGGGGGAACAGGGTTAGCCTGCATCCCTGGAGCATTTCAGTGGGTCGAGGGAGTTACTCAAGAATCTAACGGACATGTGACTATTCTGCCAAGGATAGGATTCCAGTTGGCATCCTTCCGATAACAGGCACAGGAGTTCTAACCCGCTGAGCCGCACACTGCCCCCAGTGTGTTTACTTCCACGTGTTTGTCCAAGAAATTTAACCCCTCTTCAGGTACAAATCAGGCTTCTGGATCAAGATATATGCAAAATATCTGAAGCCGCTTGTGACGGAGAAGCGTCAGCTAAGCTGAGTGTTTGGAGCAAGTCGTCTTTGTGCTACTGAGACTGAGAGGGGTTTGACTCCATCCCTGTGCTGGGAAATCACCACCAACATCAATAAACAATTTCTGAGGTGACCTTTCCCACTCCTTGGTTTTGCTCTCTACATACAAAACAGAAGAATGAACCAGGTGACTTTCCTAAGGCCTTGATACGTTAAGATAAGTAAAAATAGAAAATAAAGGTCAAGAAGTGTGGCTGGGACCTAGAAAGTGGCAACCCCCCTGCTATTTGCAGCTGCCTGTTTGACCTCATGTGACCAGGACATCCAATCCACCAGAGGGAGCTTGAGTGACCTACGGGGCATTGTGCCACCACGACCTTCACCAGAATAAGCAGCATGAAGATGTATTGATGGACCATGACCTCAGTCTGTATCGATGGTTAAGTGCTTGTGGTTTTCCAGAAGAACAACTACTATTGATGAGTAAGTTGGAGTACAGGCCACTGGGCAGGACTAAGACCTCTTCAAATGACTAGATGCATGATGTTCCTTTCCACAGTTGGTAGTTCTTCATGGAATTCCTCAACTGTTTGTTATTATCTGAGCGATTTCGATTTCTGTTTCAAACTACTAGTTTCTGTCAGACACTGTGTGTGATTATTTTTTCATCACAATCCCATTTGATGTTATGTTCCCATTCTGGGTGCACAGAAGAATGACCTGCAATCATTCCCATCTCATCATAGGAGCTCAGCTAAGAAGATACATTGATTCACTGTGTTAGATATCTGGCATATTCATGGACCTCCACAGAATTGTAGTACATAGTTCTCCACACCAGGAAGCAAACATTGCTCTTCTGATTTACTCTAGCTGTGTAAAACTGTCCCGGCGGTAGCAATATATAGACACTTTGACTTGCCATCTGCCCCAGAATTGGCCACAGTGGTCATAGCTGTTAATGGTGTAACTGCTCTGCACCCACTGTAGCTCACCTGCTAACTCAGCTACCTTCGCACATCATATTTCAAGAACAAGTACTTCGTGGTGGTCACTGATGATGTAGACTCTAAAGAATCAGGTCGTCTCTTGGGTTGTTACCACTGTAGTCCTCATTGGCTTTTTCTCAGAGCATCTGCCTGGCTGTCACTGCCAGGATTTGGTGATATTGCATTGTAGTCCTACCTCACCACCAGGGAGATAAAGATATTCACTTACAGTCTTGATATTTGTAGATAAGCCAGACTTCTATCATCTGTAGTGAATCTAAAAAAACAAATGAAAAAACCCCCCATGGATCAAAGTGATGAAAACGGTGGCTTACAGTATCGGTGGTCCTTTGGATTGTCAGTAACATTCCACAGTGGGACCAAGGTGGCCACACAGCTGTCCACAAAGACATGCAGGGGCTGACTGTTGCCCACAAGGACAGAGGCTTCTAT
>JABFDZ020000044.1:22002841-22013666 GCA_019775955.2 Pollimyrus isidori | reverse complement strand
GTTCTCCCCAAGCGAGCTTGATGGGCCGAATGGCCTCCTCTCGTTTGTATAGTTCTTATGTTCTTATGTTCTTATATAGCTACACTGCCTGGCCAAAAAAAAGTTGCCATTTGAATTTTTCATTGGACGCCTTTAGCTTTGATTATGGTGCACATTTGTCATGCAATTGTTTCCACAAGCTTATGCAACATCTCACCCTTTATTTTCATCCAGATTTGCATTCATTTCTCACCGAGATCCTGTATTGACAGGTGAATTGAGCCTCCATAAAGCCTCCTTCAGTACATCCCAAAGACCTTCAATGAGGTCACAACTCTGTGGTGACCAAGTCATGCGTGAAAGTGATTCCTCATGCTCCCCAAACCACTCTTTGACAATTTCAACCCAATAAATCTTGTCATTCTTGTCCTGAAATATGCTCATGCCAACAGGGAAAAATAAAACCCACCGATGATGGATGGAGGTGTAACCTGGCTGTAGGGTTTTTCCCAAAACGAATCCCAAAGAAGAGTCTTGAGACAGACGCGTGTTCCAGGATCCAAAAACAAATCCTCCCCCTGACTAGCGTTTGTAGTTTTATTTTAACAGACAAAATATATAAACTCCACATATACAGATCAAAAGGTTCTAAATAAATATTCACTCATGCACACGCAAATCTATACGATGAAATGACGACAGGATGAGACGGTCGGAAAGACCGTGAGACCCCCAGCTTCTCCGTAGGTGTACACATCCGGCACCTACACCGGCCAGTCAGTAGATCCAGGTACTCAGCTGACGTCACTTTATTGCTACATAATGTTGCTGAGCTGTAATGATGATCCAGTCATTGGCTCTTAAGCATTTGCTGATATAAATTTAAATGGCGACTTTTTTTTTTGGCCCAGGCAGCGCATATAGGTAACAAAGACCTTTTAGTTCAGTAAAGTCATTTTATGGGTTTTCTGACATGCATCTACGGTACTTATTCATCTTACAGCTATTTTCCAGTATGGAAAATTTGTAGAGCTTTTATGGTCTTCCATCAGGCATGGAGACACCTTCCCCATTGGTAGAGTTAACCTTTCCGCCCCAGTTTAATTCTATGGGCACGGGCCTGTCCTACACATGTGAAGAACATCCACATACAGGCTGAGGCTTGCAGCGCCCCCCCCCATATCAAATCTGTAATATCTGCAGCGGTTTTACATGGGTCAGAGATGTGATGCACATTTTTTTTTGTATCCATACGGTTTAGTTAAATTTAAAAGCATTGAAATTAGAAAATTGACTTATAACATACTTGCAAATGTAACAGACTAGACCGGGGGTCACCGTGGCAATCCGCGGGCACCAGGATGCCCGCCAAGGGCCACAAGTTTCCTGCGGACCTGCTCTAAAAATAGCACAAAATATCTGAATATCTGAGTTCCTTCCCTTAGGGAACCTAAGCAGATTTTTTTGAAGACCTACTGTAGTCTAAAATTTTTGGTTTTAATCTATTTTTAGGGAATATTTTGATAGCAAACATGTCAATGTGTCGTCACCGTAACAACTTTGTACCAAATATGGTCGCTTTAAAAAGGTGAAATTCTCAAGAAAACACAATTTTTCAACTAGGGTGGCGTAATCTTACGTTTTACATTTAATAGAAAATTCTAGTAACAGAACACTATTGTTCTGAATTTTACAATCGATTCGGGGAAACATATTAGTCAGGTAGACTTTCTCAAGTGTGAAGGTGGTGAAACCACCACTCAGAGCCATTTGGTTCATATTGTGCAATAAAACCCTGTTACAGGAAATATCGCAGAGAAGGACCCCGGGTGACCCTAACTCCTGCAGGCCAAACTCTGTTTAAAATGACAGATAATTTGGCAATTTTAGGGCATGGTGAGTCATGCTTCTGGTTACTTGCCAAATGGTATGACCTTAGGAACACATTGACATTGAATTCAACATGATTCTACAACTGACAATTTAAAAATATACTTTTGAAATATTGTCCATGTGCTTTCGAAGGTGTCCCTGATAATGCCTGTAAAATGTCATTTTAAATTGAAATGTCAAACAATGTAACTGGCTACACCATTTGACTTCTCTTATGGGCCTTTCTGTTGGAGGCCATTTTTCTGAAATATCAGTAGTTTATGATGTGATTAAATGCAATACCAACTAACTTACTGTGTGGGACTTTTTTTCAAGCGTTCAATGTTATATTTTTGGGAAAAGTTTTTTTCAAAGCTCTGTAAGGGTAAGATAAAATCACTATTTATGACTAGAAGTAAACATTGTGCCTGCTGAAAGGATCAGTTACCTCAGCAAAAGGCATGATAGGTAGTTTTTACACACACATACACACACACACAGATACACAAATGGACTGAAACACACAGACAGACATGTTTTTACCCTGATCCATTATTGATAGATATTTTTCTCACTGAAATCACAACTGAGGTCCTGGTTTGGATTGGCCATCCAGGTTGGACATGAGTTAGCGCCTGAAGCTGGGGAGCTTAAATATCGCGGAGTCTCGTTCATGAGTGATGGAGGAAGGGAGCGGGAAATCGACAGGCGGACCGGCGGTGCATCGGCAGTCATGTGGACGCTCCATTGTTCTGTTGCGGTAAAGCGAGAGCTAGAAGGCCAAAGTTACTGATTTACCAGTAGATCTGCGTTCCTGCCCTTGGTCAACAAGCTTTGGCCAGTGACTGAAAAAATTAGATCAATAATAAGGAATAATGTTAAGAAGGTCACATATACTTTGCCCTTAAGATATATATTTAAAAACTACTCTTTTTTTTTTTTTAATTGTACTTTGCCAGTTAGTATTGGTGAAATTAGTAGCACACAGTGAAATAAATGATTATAGTGATATGAGCTTTTCAGCCCGCTAAGCTAGGTGTGATGCAGGCTAGCAGGGTTATAAAATGCACTGTAATACGCTTCCTGCCGTGAGATATTTGGAAGGAGCTCAAAGTAAAGCTACCGCTCTTCCACATCAGCTGAGATGGGTTTGGGCATCTATCTATGATGCCTCCTGGATGCATCCCTGGGGAGGTCCTTCAGGCATGCCCAACTGGGAGGAGACCCCAGGGCAGACCCAGGACACACTGGAGAGTTTGCATCTCTTGACTGGCCTGTGGACACCTTGGTATCCCCCCAGTGGAGGTGGAGGAGGTGGCTGGTGAAAGGGAGGTCTGTTCAGACTGGATAGATGGATGGATGGATGGATGGATGGAATTACAATACAATTCATGATTTTTGTTTCTTGTTGGTGGATGTTTTTTTTTTTCTACATTGAATCAACAATCAACCAAGTTCAACTAACCATGTTAACTGTCCTGCTTGATTTTTCAATGTCAACTTCTTCACCAAATAATTGCATTTGACTGTAGAAGCAACATGGTCAAGTGGTGTAACTGATTTGTGTCAACTGGTGTAACTAGTATTTTTCACAAAAATATAATATACAGAAAATTAATGTGGAATAAAATGCAGTCATCTATTGCAGTGTAATATCCTGATTTTTTAAAAACAATTTTTTATGTAATTTGTCAAAGATTAGAAAACAGTGGCCTTTTTAGCATGTCCTGCTCAATACTGCAAAATATTTTTTAAAAAAATTAAGTTACAGATAATTCTAATAAGGTTTTGTGATATTTTAACTGTCCTACACAAGGACAAAACAGCTTTTCTTGTAACTACGAATGCAGGCAGGCACCTGGTGTGTTCAAAAGAGAAATTGTAAATCCTTTTAGCAGAAATTGTAAAGCATCCAATATGTAATGTTAACCTTGTGGTTCCATTTTGTTCATATGTTCAAAGGAGACCAGAGAGCTTCCAGGGATTTCGCCACAGTTAAAAAACCTTTGCGAAACCCGCTTTGTTGACTTTGGACCGGTCGAGGGTTGTTGACGCAGTTTGCTACACGAACCAAGCTTCCCAGTTGTATTGGTTTCTATAACATGAACTGGAAAATTGCTTGTGTGCTTCCCACTGGGACCTCAGTAGGTCACCTTTAATGTGAGCAAGCTGGACAGGTCTCTTAAATAGTTTGTCAATAGTTGAAAGATGGACGTAAAAGGTCTGCATTAGCTTCACTCCTGATGTAATAACAGTTAACCCCTGCCAAACCATCGTAACCTCAGGAAGTCAGCAATAACATACAGTATAGGAGCAGGAGTATCTGAATGTGGTTTTGTTGAGAGTCTTCCTAATCGCCCCACTCCCTTTCTGCCAAATCCTGCCCTCCGCCCGTCTTTCGAAAGCCCTAACGCATTAACGTGTGCTTTGGGGAATTCCTTCACGCAAGAGCATTCGGAACAATAAGCTCTTGCTCTTCCTGCTAAGACAAGTCCATGAGGTTCTCAGTAAAGTCTGTATGGCGGTAGCGGACACTATTTTATGGAAGGGGACTTGGCCAAAAAAAGAGTTAGTGTGAGAATAGACCAAATAATTTAATATTAGGCTTGGGATGGGAAAAAAAAACAAGCAATACATGTCCATACACCAATTTCAAGTGAACCCATAGAATTAAAAAAAAAAAAAAAAAATCCAAAATTTAGAAAATAAAAAAAAATCAGAAATCTTACAAAATAACCCAAAATTCTCAGTTGCAGAGCCTCTGTGCAACATATCAAAAAAAAAAAAACTCACATAACACTAGACAAGCATACATATAGCAAGTGGCCAGCACCATTTACAAACCATGGTGAACACATAACAATCAATTAACCACTACACAACACAAGAGACTAAGACAAAAGCACACGCTCTTCCATATGCAAATCAGCAGAAGGACTAAACAAGTACAAAAACAGCCTGTCCTGGTACCACAGGGAACGACACAATACAGAGGTGGTTTGATGAAGGCCACCTCTGTCGTCCCCCCTGGCCATAACCAGCATGGACTAGGCCAATTAGTCCCGGAACCGAATAATAATGCTTCGTTTCCCGGCGGCACCCTTTTGCTGCCGGACACTGAAAACCAAAACAACACTCACTGGTAACCATTGTATGCACAACATTTCCTTTGCGCTCAACTTGTCCCTACCTTAGCAAAATATAGGTCCACAGCATAATAAAATAATCTTGTGTTTTATTTTCATTACATGCACATTGCATTTATAAAACCACCAGTGCAGTGTTTACTTAATAATGTTAAATTTGAATGCGGAAGTCCATGTGGGCAAACAGCAGTCTCCATGAACGCCTGTCCTGTGTGTTCTCTCCATGACCATCACAGTCCACCTAGCTCTTATCAAGCTCAGCTGTCCTCCCCATAATATTATTCAAATGCCGGGCCAGGATTTGTGGATATAATAACTGCATCTCTATACTTAAATGTCCATTGGCTCCAGCTTAGTGTCCAACCCCATTAAAGCTGTCAGATGTCTAACAGCTGGTTCTGGTTGTTTGCACCCCTTGCCAAACTGCACTGACTGAAAATATAGGGTAAAATAAATTCCGAAAACCGTGCCGTATTTCTGCACGATGACGTTTTCATTACTAATATTTACTGTGGCCGAACGCATCACTTCCAGATGTTTATTGCTGCCAGTGAAGGGTATTTTTTCAGGACTTTGGTCGGATGTTTAAAATAGTTTTTTCTCAACCCGGCCCCTGGGAACCCAAAGCATATTTGCCTCCTCCGAACTTCCCGCGAGATGGACCTGAGGACACTGGGCTACAATGTTAACTTCCATGACACATGAGGCAAAGTGAGACCAAGTCCAAGAGAAAGTGGGCTGCTTCTGACTACAGTGTCTGTTATGTTGACTGCATACTGAACGCCAGCGCAGATGTGTGAGAGCTTCCTGTGGTGGCCCACACATCTCCAGGAGACATTTTCCTGTTCAGGAGCAGGACTGTCTGCCACACTAGCTTTCCTTCAAGTCCAAAGTTTTCAATTAAATCCGGCAAAGTCAAAAAATACTGCATGACTCATTTAAACACACAGCTGGATTCCCAGAACCTTTTAAAGAGAATTCGTGCCTCATGATCTAGAATAAATAAATAAAACGTTAAACAATTTTCGCACATAATTTAGAAGGGGAATTGGCAATCGCTTAGGTTCTGCTTTGAAAATAGTGCCTTGCCTACCGTAAGGGTATCATACTCTCAAGGGATTTACGCGGCACCTGTAAGGAATCAACCTAATTACCTAAGTAATTCTGGAGCAGGAAAGCTGAGATCCCACTGTGTGGGTGGAGGTCAAGATCCTGTGTGCATCACTGTCAGTAGTCAATAGTCAGGACACACAGACCGCCCAGAAAGGAGAGTGATACAGTGTCGCATCACATGACCTGGCCGCTCGACCAAGTCACATTAGAAATGGTTTTGTAGGCGTTTGTCCAGGAAGTGAAGGAAAAGCAGCCAATGAGAGCTCAGCACATGTGGGAGCTATTTCAAGACAGCTGGGAAATCGTCCCAAGATGCCACCTCATGAAACTGGTGGAGAGGAGAATGATAGGCTAGCCGCACGAGATATGTTCTGTTATGGTTGCATAGCGCAGTATCTCGCCCTCCCCTCACGAGACACAGTAAAGACCAGGAGACACCGTTGTGATGACATGCTCATTATGCTCATTTAATGTTTAGCATCCATTGTACCAGGGTTCAGTAACTGCTGGCTGGGTTTGCCAAGACATATGTCAGTTGGGACCAAGGTCATTTTAGTTGCCATTGTTAAAATTAGTTTCTATTTTAATACTTTGTTTTAAGTTTGTCTCTTTTTCAGTTTATATATATATATATATATATATATATATATATATTACCATTTTATTCAATTTCTGTTTTTACTGAGCTTCATAATTCAGTTTTCATTGTAGTTTTACTTTTTAAAAACAAAACGGCCCTTAAACGAAAACACATAGTGATAATGTAGCTTTTAATTAGCATCGCAAAACATAGAACATAAAGAAACAGTTTTCTCATACTTCTCTCACTCGCACTGTAGTGGTGTCCATCTGTTCCAGGGACAGGCTGTTAACTCTGCTTTGAACTTTGGGGTGAAGGATTTTCTAGAACCATATAAATGTCAGCGATTCACGCGATGTACTTGACATCCCAATTCCCAGTCAGGCCAGTAATCATTGTAAGCGGGGAACTCCCCCGCTTGCATGCCAGTACCCTGGGGTCCCCAGCTGAGTGTGATCGCCTCTGTCAATTTTTGAATGAGGGCAACTCAGAACCTCAAAAGTGGGGCACATTCACTCATTCAAGCAAAAGGGGGCAGGTGGTCCGGGCACACCCACCGGCCCATGCCGGCCAGGCCAAAGACCACCTTTATGTATGCATGCAGTTTAAATTCACCACCTATTTCGCCACACATTTCATAAACACATTTGCGGCGGCAGCTTTGGTCTGTCTTTAAAATAGCTGGGTTCATTTCCTTAAGATGTGCACCGACTGTCTAAACTATACTTACATCCAGGACAAACGTATTCAAGCTGACGTCATAATAAAACGGTTTCACCCTCTGCTTTGGCACTCAGGTCCAGTTTGCTGTGTGTCTGTTTAGCCTAATCTCTAAATCATGATTTATCTTTTGGGCTCAAATGCAGTCCTGTCAATTTGAAATGCTTAGTGTTGGCTAGATTAACTGTCCATTATTTAGAGCAGGGACATCTGGGAGGCTAATATGGGCTGAAGACTTTCTACTCATTTTTATCTATTTTAGTTAGCTTTGAAGTTTGCTGTTTTAATTTCAGTTTACCTTCAGTGTCTCATGCTTTAAGGAATATTTTTATTCTGAGTAATGATTTTTTTTATCGTCTTCCTTGCAGTATTCGTTAAGTATAACGCCGGGTATGGACAAGGGAAAAACCCACGGCCTGCCTTAAAAACATGAGGAAATTGTGGGGTTTTCCTTCCCTGTAAAAGACACGAAGACATGACTAGACTGTCGCGAGGCGTGGAACAAAGCATTGCTGTCAGAGTAATGAAGATATGTGAACAGAAAAAATAAAAGGAAAACAAAGCATTTCTCTGTAAGGCTTCGGATGCATGCCAGCCGGTTAGCCAATGCCTACTCAGGACAGTAAAAAGTACCCAAATGCATTTATCCAATCACAGCAAAGAGCAGGCTAAATTATCTCTGAAATTGCTGTGTTTGACCCCCAGCTCTGGCAAGTTGTTTAGTAAGAATTTATAAATTAACCCCACCTGCTTTAGTCTTGTCTTTTCAATCTTTATTAGACTGTAAGTTCAAGAGCAGTACCTAAGATGTCCACACGATGTCACCATTGCATGTGAGCTAGCAAACATGCATAATATTAGCTAAAAAAGAAAGTGAATTTTACCCTGTATATAAGCCAGTGCAGTGGCTCAGCAGGTAGCAGTATGGGCAGGGGGCACTGGCTCACGAGCAGGACTTAAAGACACTGGCTCAATTAACCATGATCATAACTAACTTAACTACACAGACTTTTTTAACATGGAATGAAACCTGTGGACACATGGGAAGAGCATACAAGAACTGCATATACGAAGCTTGAGGGATAAGTTGAATTTTCAACCCTGGATGGGTGAGGCTGCAGTACTGGTCACTGTGCCGCTCAAAAAAGCCAAAAATCTTTCTCCATAAGAACTCACCAAAAATCAGATCAACCTTTGTGATGGTCAAATGGTCAAATCTTGGTCAGCCCTTGTGAGGACTTTCGCGTTCCTTATGTATTCAATAACTTCCTGACATTAGATGACAGAGTTAAATTGAATTAAGCAACATAAGATATATTTAATGGTGCAGAATAGTGGTTCAGTGCTTAGCATTGTTGCTCACACCTCTGGGACCACAGTTTGACTTTTATGTAGAGATTGAATGATTGAATGTTCTCGCAATGGGTTGGCAACACATCTTGGGTTGTTCCCTACCTTGCACCTGCAGCCTCTGGGAAAGGCTTTGAGTAGGACAAGCGGGTACAGAAAATGGGCGGACAATAAATTTAGCTTAATTTTCTTTGTTGTTCTAAATATACAATATATATTTTTCAATGCAGTGAGACAGTTGATGTCCCAGTGCTCCATTTTATAACCACTCCTCATGTTCCTCAACACTGTGCTTGTTCCTTGGGGACCTGGTGTGGTGATGGAGGGCAGCTGTGAAGCAGCATTCCTCAGAACTCCGCAGGCCTATGCACAGCAGAATGGAGCTTCCTCTCTGTTGCGTCTGGAGACACCAATCCTCCGAACAATCCCAGCTTCTGAGCGTAAAGCTTATCTGATTTATCAGCAGGCAGAGTGGAGGGCGGCCAACTTTAACCCCAGTAGGACCTCTTCTGTTCCCTATTACAGGCAATTAGAACATTTCCTCCAGTGTAAATAGCCGTGCTTAAGTGCTGTCTCTATCTCTCTTCCACTTCATCCACCCAATTCTCCTTCTAGTATTCACTGTATCTGCCCTCCATCTTGCTATCTATCGATCTCTCTCGCTTCAGTTTGCATGCGTGCTCCTGTGCACACGTGTGGCTCTCCATGTTCAGGGAACGCCCACCACCACACCAATCCTTCTTGCATTTGTTTCTGGTTCTTTCTGTTCCTCCTTCTTGCTGCAGACTCCACTCTTCCTCGCCTTCCTCATCTCCTGGACTGGCAGTTTCTGGCACCTCATCACCAGGTATCCGATATGCCTCTTTACTGCTCTCTGTTGGCAGACATTCCCCCCTATGGGTTCCATCCTCGCACGAAGGTCTGTTTCCTCCGTTCCTCCGGCAGATTCACAAGACTCATCCTTCATTTGTGGACTTCACTGCTCGTGTGTCGCTTCAGACTGCTTCTTTGTGTCGTGACCACACTTAGCATCTGTTTATGCAGATGTTATTTGCCCCCAGGAAGTAGAGTCGAATCCCAGGATGACTGTCCAGGAACAGGGTTGGGCACGGCCACGAAGGCTGAGCTCGGGTGGGGGGTCCAGAGTGGGTGGACGCGGGGAGATAAGGAGCTTTGTGATGCAGAAGTCTGGCAGATGGGCATCATTAGGGACCCACGTCAGAGCTGAGCGCAGCAGCACAGTACAGCACGCCAGACGACACGCACGCACACAGACGCACCAGAAGTCACATAAACAAGGGCTTCACAGTTGTTAAACACTGAACTCTATTTCCACAACGTAGGACATTATTGCAGACAAGTAGCAGGAAAAAAACGAAATTGCTTCGCTTCCTGACCTGGGCTCCGCACACTGTGTGTGGATGGCAGCCCTGCAGTGTGTAAATATTCAACATGGCCCCGTCGTCAGCATCCCGCTAACCTCTGGGTCCTCGAATGTTGCTACGTTTAGCAACTATGATCAAATTCTTTGTGGCTAGTCATGTTCTGCACTGGAAACATGAAAAATGTGAATGTCTTCATCATTCTTGTCTTGCTGGGAGGTTTGTGGGTGTTAGAGTATCGTGTGGATCAGTCGGTCAAAAAAAAAAAAACAAAACACGGGGAATAATGAAAAATAATAAAGAATGTTTCTGTGGTGCTCATTATCCAGCAGGTGTCCATTTCATTGGGTACTATTTGAGCCGGACCGTTGTCCCAAGTTTTCTCCGAGATTGGGCAGTCCTCATAACCATAAGATCAAGCAATATTCAGCGGGCTCGGAAATCTCACAGTCCGTCGACGTCCATCTGACCGTTGTAGGCTGAATGTAGAGTTTTCGCAACAGATCGGTCTGTTATCTGGTACAGGCCCCGGCACACTCTGTCTGACACGCTGAGCCATTCTGGGGTGGCTCTGGAGCCTGGGGGGGGGGGGGGGCACGCAGGGGGGCCATGGGTGTTGGGTTGGTCCGGAGAGCTAACAGAAAGACCCGGTACAAGCACCAAGACAGGGGGCCCCGGAGGGT
>JABFDZ020000044.1:21966443-21978540 GCA_019775955.2 Pollimyrus isidori | reverse complement strand
CCCGCAGTTTAATGTCGCTCCTTGCAAACCAGCAGCTGCTCGGTTCAAAACCCAACTGCACAGACTCCCAGCCCGGGAAGGGCACGCAGACTGAATAGAAATGCAGCTGAGCAGTCGAACCCAAGATGCCGCTCTGTCCGGCCTCTGTATGCTAGCGCGCTGACGAGATCTAGCCTGCTTGAGCTGCAAACCTGCCAACTTGTCTCTGAGAAGATAAACAGATAAGAACCTCTGCTGTTTGTAAATGCTGAATGTCTACCTCTGGGGGGCAGTGTGTGGCCCAGAGGGCAAAGAACAAACCCTTAACCCCCCCCAGCCCCCGGGGTGCTGCTGTGGGTGGCTGCCCTTCACGGCCAGCTTGTTGTCACCTACACAGAGGTGTTAAGGAAAGGGGTAAAGACAATTTACCCATGGAGATCAATAAAAGGTACGAATTATTATCATTTACGCGTCGCCTGCCACTGAAGTCATATAAATGGCATGAGAAGCGTGTCACGCCCTGGCAAACAAGCCAAGTGCCGCCTCACCCTCACTGCCCACGGCTACAGATGCCATTATCGGCACACGCAGGATGCAAAACGACGTGACTCAACACTGGGTGAAATGGCATCGGCGTGTGACCTTCACAGCCGGTGAGCAGCGCCAGGCTGCATCCCAGCCTCTCGGGATCCTTTCATCCGGGATCAGAGGCAGAGAACGTGGACGTCGGCTGTTAAGAAAGCCGGCTGCGTTGTTCTGTGGTTCACAGCACTGTCTGCGTTGGAATAGTGCATTTATACCCACTTATGGAAACATGGGTGGGGATAAATGTCGGAGTCCATCACCAACTCATGCAGGTTCTGATGAAAGTTCCTGGATGTGCTCGGCTTCTTGGTTTCAGGTCTTTACAGAGACTGAACAAGCGGGTCTGGCTGCACCTTCTAACTCAGCATGACAGCGGCTGGCTTCCTGCTTCTGATATTGAGACACAATTCATGGCCCGACAGCATGACATAGGAAGTGTCACCAAACACAAGTTAGCGATAAATATCTTTACGGGCTATGCTGTTAGACACTGCAGGTCATCTGATCACGGAGCAGAACTGAAGCAAGAGAAATAGTAAAATCTGACATTTTAAACTTCTCCAGGTCTAAAAGAAGGCTAATTATGCCCGCAGTCTGCATTCTTAATCTGTCGGTGTTTGATTTAGTCAGCTTTTGCACAGTGAGTTGTGGAAGTGTGACAAAGTGCAGAGACAATCAGCAAAGCAGGAAAGTCATTAATATGGGCAGGAGGATGAATTACAGCAATACACAAAACCCATGAAGAAGCGGAGCTCCCTCACAGTCCACCCCTCATCTCCGGCTCGGGCTTCCACCCTCAGCACCGAACCAACACCTTCCCCACATCTCCGGCTCGGGCTTCCACCTTCAGCGCCGAGCCAACACCTTCCCCACATCTTGGGCTCGGGCTTCCACCCTCAGGACCGAACCAACACCTTCCCCACATCTCCGGCTTGGGCTTCCACCCTCAGGACCGAACCAACACCTTCCCCACATCTCCGGCTTGGGCTTCCACCCTCAGCACCGAACCAACACCTTCCCCTCACCTCTACCTTGGGCTTCCACCCTTAGCACCGAACCAGCACCTTCCCCTCACCTCCACCTTGGGCTTCCACCCTTAGCACCGAACCAGCACCTTCCCCTCACCTCCACCTCGGGCTTCCACCCTCAGCACCCAACCAACACCTTCCCCTCATCTCCGGCTCGGGCTTCCACCCTCAGCACCAAACCAACACCTTCCCCTCACCTCCACCTTGGGCTTCCACCCTCAGCATTGAACCAACACCTTCCCCTCATCTCCGCCTTGAGCTTCCACCCCTTAACTCTTTCTGCTTAAAACAAGGTTGCAGCCCACCATGATATAGTAAGATACCAGGAATGAGTATTACTGAGTACTACGACATGAGTACTATTTTACTAGACTGCATAGCAGTGGGCACCTCTGTGACTAATTAATGTGACTAAACTGAGCAGAGTTACAGCAGATAAATGAGCTCTGGCTGCAGGAGTTGACTAAATGTGTTACGGCATAACGGTGGTGTTGGGGGGGTGGTGGTTGTTGTCCCCCCCATTACTGTAGGGCTGATTACAGCTCTGCCATCTCATACAGCCCCTACCATGCTGCATATTTCATCAGTTTCCGGATAATAGAGTCTGACAGCATCAGCGGGAGCGGGAGGAAATCTGAAATGGGGTCAAACTAAACACGCAGTTCAGCAGAAGAGCCCATGGTTACTTTTTCACAGCACATGGGTTGGATGGAGGCGGCGGGGAAAGGGCCTGACATCCTCTGACTCATTTCAGTCACTGCAGTCTGCGTTCAGATTCATTGGGCCTAGCATGCATGATTAAAATATGTAACCAAGACAGAGAAGCTCTATAAAAGGACATAAGTAATATGGCTGTCAAAATAAATGTAGAAAAAAGGAAGGAAGGAATCTAAAAATAAATTTGAAATCAATATACTGACAAAGAATGATTTCAAGTTTAAAATAGCTGTATGTTTGTATGTGAGGACACAACAGGGAGCAGGTAGGTAGCTGATACCGTGGAAGAACTTTACATCAATACGGAATCGTCAGGGAGCCTGAAAGAATGAGCGATGCCTTGATGGCTTACAGGGCCCAGAAGGTCAATTCCAGTTTAGTGCCAGGGACGCACAGAGATGAACAGCTCCCAGATTAAATCCTGCCAACGTAACCCGCGTTCCAGCACCCGAGACGCACGCCTGTCGAGCAGCGCTCAAAAAAAGCGTAGCCCGAGGGCCCACAGCGAGCAGACGCTCCAGTCAGCCGCGCGGGGCGACACCCAACACGTCTACTGAAAACGAAAGGGGGCCCGCGAAGGACCCTCGCTCCACGCTTAACACACCACCTGCCGCCGTGTCCGCAGCTGAGGTCAGGGTGGTTATCAGGTACGGAGGGAGCGTGCGGTGAGTGGTCGGCCCTTTAAACAGACAGCGGCACCAAATCAGGATCTCCCCCCCCCAGCCAGCATCACTTGCCCCCAGCCACCATCACCTGCCCCCTGACCATCTTATGAAGGATCCCCAGCGTCTGCTCCTCTGCCCCCCGAGCACCGACGCGGGCCCCTTACCTATTTTCGCAGACTCAGCTCGGAAGGCACTGAAGTCCCAGTTACGTGGCAGCTTAAGAGACATCCTTGTTATATCCTCGTTATGTGTTGGATCCGTCTCCACACGCAGGCATACTCACACGCGCTGCACACACACACACACACACACACACACACACACTAGCCGTACATGCCGTCGCCAGCTGACTCGCTCGCACTACGGCCCCTCGCCCTCCCTGCACCTCACTTCCTATTCTCTGCGCACGGATGTCTCTTCTAGGTTTCCGAGCACGTTCATTCATGCCCCGCCACTCCCCTGCACTCCTCCGGAGGGCCTCGCTTCCTGCTCCATAAACACAGACACGCGCGCGCGCGTGCCGGTCGCTGCCGCTTGCGGAGACGCTCGCTGCGCGTTTCAGGCTGCGACCCCCTGATGCTCGGATGGCGATTTTCTTTCCGTGACTCACGAGGAAGCCGCTTGATCACCAGATGCCAGCCTGCGGCAGTTGTACACACAGAACACACAGAGATAGAACACCGCACACATCATCTGCACTGAGAACTTCCTGTTTTGCCACCGGTGGAGACCGCGTGTGGGAGTTCCTACATTTAACCGGACCATTATCAGCCTGAGTCTCAGTGCTCTGCACATTTTACAGCTCCTGCTGTCAGGTGAAGAGACAAGAGCCTACTGGTCTTCCACAGGACCAGAGTTGGCCTCGTCCGCTGTACGACAGCCGACAGGCAGTGCTAAGCTCCTTTCGGTTCATTTGCCAAACTGGGCGGCCCCTTTAAGTATATCCGGAATCCCCCTTTATCAAAAGGGCCCCGATATTCACTGCAACCCTGGAAAAGGCAAGCAGGCCAGTCAGAAAATGGGAATTTGGACGCAACGTGGAGCAGGCGACTGACCCAGAGTCCAGAAGGTTCAGTTATGATCAGTATCTTTATTATTAACCATTCAACAGCTCAACACAGCACTTAACCGGAGGAGCAAGAGCATCGTTTCAGGGTCAAAAAATGCTAAATGTAACATCATAGTACAGTATAATAATGACAATAATAATAAAATTACAATAATGACCTTTCAACAGGCCCAAAGACCCAAGGCAGTGACATTTCTTAGACATACAGGAAACATTACAAGTGTTATTAACATAGAATGTCTTTGTGACTGTGTTCCCTGTTTGTTAGCTGCTAGCAGGCCAGTGTATGTAACACATGTACCACTTACTGTATGTTTGACTTTAAGGGTAGAGAACCAACTTTAAAACGGCTCTGAGCATACCAGCCGAGAGCAAACTGGAATATGGAACGATGACAGAAACTAAGTATTTAACAATTAAAAAAAAAACAAAAAAAAAACACAGATTATCATCGTGACAAGTACAACATTTGACAGCTGAGCTCCCTCTGCTGGAGTATCTAGGAACATTGGAGAAAAATACAGTATATATACATAACTAATTTAAAAATTAAAATAATAAAAAAAACTTACAATAGTAAATCTCAAAATATTACCTTTATGTCACAGCAGGAAATTACTACAGCTGTATGTTTTTTTTCAATACATGTGTGGGGTTTACTTGGGTGTTTCTCCACATCTCAGTGATTGTATACAATATCATTACAATAGCATTAGGTCAGTATTATGTTTCTTTGACAAACTAAATGATTTCTAATGGCACACAGAGAGCAAAGCCAGCTCTGCGGGACACAAATAAAAATGGCCATGCCGACCTCGACTGACACAAGTAAACATTCATTAATAAACGGCCTCTATCAATCTCCCAAACCATCAATGAGTTCTATAACAAATCGATAAAGATACACAATTTCACCTCTAAGTAGCTGATGTTGATATGACAACATTTACAAGCAGAATTTAAAAACATGAGCTGCACATTAGATACCAAGGCAGAGAGAAAACAAGATGATGGGACCGATGGAGGAGTTTTTCCTTGTGTCACGGACGGGGAGTCTGAGAGGGCAAACGCAGCCACGCCGTGACAGGCCTCCCTCTCATTGGTTCGGGTCATGTGATCAGCGGAGGCGAATCACGTGGGGAGCAGGATGCCTGATTGCACAGCAGAGGAGAGCGGATCCCATGGATGTTTCTGAAACAAATTGAAACCTTTGGAAAAAAAGTGGGGGGTGCGGTGCCCGTGTCCACCAACGGGCTGGCAGACTCGGTCTGCTGGGGAGGCAAACAACAGGCAGGTTACCACCTTGGCACGGGTTCACACGCCCACCCACGTACGGTTCTGATATGCCCGCTGTACTGCTTTTTGCCTGATGTTAGTGTCGTGGGCGAGGGGGGGGGACTGCTACTTTGACAGGAATCCACCTGCACCAAAGAAACCTCACCGCCATCATGCCTGCAACAAACGCTTTCATCAGACCAGGATCAATTACCCTCTCAAACTGCAGCCGGCGGCTTTGAAGGCCTCGCCGGCGATTGTCTCCGGTGAATGGAGGTCACGCATACGCAGCATGGGAGCGAACGCTTTCAATATCATGGCCGGCCACAACAAACAAATGGGTTTCAATTAATTTTAAGCCTTTCATTATTATCATTATTACCAACGAAACTGTATTACTGACTAATCAGAAGAGCGAACCAGACCTTTGAGTGGAGATGTGCTTCACAATCCCCGACCAATCAGATTACCTTCTGCCTCTGGCACCCTGCAGCCCACGACCCTTGACCTTTCACCATTGACCAACAGCCAAACAACACACTTCTCACTGGACACTGCGGTCAGGTCCATTTAGTTCCTCTGAATCAATAAGATACTCAATAATCCCTCCTGCACAGCTGCAACGATTCTCCTGTAAACCATTCAACTGCACTGGTGTCAGACGATGGCGGAGCATTCAGTCAGTATGTACTTAATAGGGACCCACTTCAAAAAATATCTGCAGAGAGGCCGGGAAAATAAAACAAAAGTAAAAATGTTTTAAAAATATTGCCGTTGTGTTCAAGCATAACCCGTATATCAACAAGAGATACAGTAGATAAAACCAAGGAATTCAAAGAGACCCACAGACACTACAGCCCAAGAACAGGAGAACAGGACAGAATCGCTTAGAAACTAGTATTGCAAACACAAAATTAAAACTAATTTAAAAACGGGTGATGCGAGAACCAAACAGTAGTCGCTGTATCAGGCAGTCAATCTTCACAGCACTTGCCCAAGTTCAGGCATGTATGTAGTTCAAACATGCTTCTCATATTTTCCCCAAAAAAATCCTACAAAAAAAAAAAAAAAAAAAAAAAAAAAAACGCCTTGAACTTTCGACATCCGGAGGAAATACCTGAAAGGTCATTTTATGACACTAATCAGACCGTGTGACAATGTAGAATCGCGTAAAAAAAAAACGGCTCATTTCAAACACGGGACTACCGGAAATAATGTCAGTGAAGACACATCCAGGGCAGAGGGGGCGCTGTTCATCTGCTTAGAAAGGCTGCAATGCACTTTGCTGACCTTGGCACTGGACTCAAACCTACTTTAAAATAACACGGAGCTCTCTGGTGGCCTGTGTACACCCTCAACTCGGGACGGCACACAAAATTCCCAGCATCCCTCAGGATTCATACGAATGTGTGACTCTTCTCTCACCCCCCCCGTACACGCTGCCTGGCTGGGCCTCAGCATGAGCTTGTAGCTCGTCACACGCGTGTTCCATAAAGCGGTTTATGTGGGGGGGGGGAAAAAAAAAAAAAAAAAAAAAACACCATGGGCCAGTGAGTTGATTTCTGCTACCCCACATATAAAACATTATACAGAAACATTATATAGAGACCGGTACGTATCAAATAATCTTTCTGATGAATATTCTACTTCAATAATATTCAAAACGAAACTTCAGCACACCAACATATAAATATATATTGCAGTAAATTGAACAGTTAATAAACAGAAACTATGCTACGGAGGAGGTCACACCGTAAATGCCACCGACGGCCCACTCGGCTCCAGGCTCTTCCCGAGGTTTTTGAGTAACCACGACACTTGCAGCCGAGCTCCAGAACAGTTTGGCTAAGACGAAAACGTACGACTGATTATCGACAACCCGCGTGCTGAATGGAACGGCCCGCGGCGACGGCCTCCGCGCCTCAGAGCTACCGGCCGCACGCCCCACCCCCTCCGAACTCCGCCCACTCCGCCTACGCCGCCACCTCATTGGCCGGAAGCAGCCCCCTCTCCGTCAGGTGAGCCTTCAGAGAGTTAAAAATCTGGAGCTGCTGGTCCAGTCGCAGGGCGAGGAGCTGCTGGATGACTTTGGAAGGGTTCGGACCCCTGGGGAGGGAGCAGGGGGAGAGAGAGAGAGGGAGAGCGGGAGAGAAAGGGAGGGAGAGCAGGAGAGAGAGAGAGAGCTCAGACACGGCCACTTTTTCATCACGCAGGACAACATGACCTGATGAGGAATCCAGATTACGGGGGTGTGAATTCCCTCGCTGCACCCACCTGATAAAGCTGGCAATGTAGACGTTGACGAACGTGGCCATAAGGTACTGGCAGTCGAAGCGGTCCATGATGCCACCGTGCCCGGGAATGGTGTTGGCAAAGTCCTACAGAGAGAGAGAGAGAGGGCCAGGACTGGCACCAGTCTGCAGTACCTTCACCGAAAAGCACAATATCCCAGCAGAACACTTCACCCATCCTCTGTGACAGGCTGGCATACCTGGGCACTGGAGCCCCCTACTGGTCATTTACTGGTACCACACAAACGGTTACCTTAATCTTAAAGGCTCGCTTGAAACCACTGGCGAAAAAGCCCCCAAACGGGCCCACGATGGAGGCAAAGGCAGAAAGGGCGATGCTGTGGATCTGGAAGGGGTACATGTGGACGGTGGTCTGGAATGAGAGATAGAGAGAGAGAGAGAGAGTGATGCCTTTGGGAAGCCACTGGGAGTGTAATCTTCCACAGGCCTCTGGAGAACACAAAACTCCAGCGGAAAGCGCGTGACGGTGGGCCGTGGCGCGCGTACCCAGCCAGTGAAAGACTGCAGGACGGCGGGCAGCGAGTACTCCTGCAGCTGGAAGAGTTCGGAGGGCTGGCAGTCCACGGTGAAGCTGTTTGAGTCGCTGTTGAACTCCACCGGGCACACAAAGTAGCGATAGCCTGCCATGACGTAGGACAGCTGGAGGGAATGCCAGGGGAAGTTAGAGGACGGTGCCACGGCAAGGACATGGCACCCAGCCAACGATCCGCTCCGAGGCCTTTACCAGAATCCCGAAGACGACGGTGGAGAAGAAGCCGCCCACGAATCCCTCCCAGGTCTTCTTCGGGGAGAGCTGAGGAGAGCAGAGCGACGTCAGGGAGGGACCTGCGAGGAGATGCCGGGCCCACAGTCGGCGGGAGACCTCACCTTGATGAGCGGCGTCCGGCCAAAGAAGAAGCCAAACATGTAGGCCATGATGTCATTGCAGATGACACAGGAGATGGGAACGATGAACCTGCAGACCAACCGGTAAACTGAGGAGGTGCGCAGAGCATCCCGACATACTGGGGACACGCGTCAGGCAGCCCGACTCTTACCAGATCATTCCCTCGAAGAGGTTGTGGATGATGAGGTGAGACTGGGTCACGACGATCAGCAAGGTGACGTGGGTCCAGCCAAACTGCGGGGGACAGATCAGGCGACTGTCTGCATGCCACGTCCGGTGACCATACGGTGACCATACGGTGACCACCCTCCCCAGCACCACACTCACCATGTAAAACTGTAGCCTGTAGTGTTTTTTCACCAGGCTCAGCACAAACATGCAGAAACCTGACAGGAGAGAGAAACGGGAGAGGCATGGAGACTGAGCGCAACAAACACTGATGGGGGAGGGGGCAGGGCTCCGCTTCTAGGGGTTGTGGTCAGGATGGGCCCTTAGACCGACAGCAGGGCCCCCAGACCCACTGGGGGCAGCCTCACCACCTGGGCGGGCTCTATGGGAGCAATGAGAAAGTTACCAAACCAGTAAATGCCAGACAGCACCCAGTAACCCAACCCCTTATTCCCCTGGAGTGGCAAGTCAGTCCGGACACACTTTTGTGAATCGTGGAAAAGAACATAATCAGAAAAAGAGAAAAAATGTGAGATTTTTTTGTAAAATTTATTTAAGGCAGAACCAACTTCATCCTAAACACGGTTTGCTCAGAAACCAGGGGGAAAACGCAGGTGCGGCCTGGGCGGAGGGTGCTGCAGCCCTGCGCTCGAGAGATGGAAACGAACAGAGCCACAAGATGCAAGCGCCCTTCACCACTTCCTGTTCGTGGAGGTGACAAACAACCCTCTTTCACGATGACAGTTTCCTGACACTGTGTGAATAACCATAGAAGGACAGACTCCATTACATCGAGACTGAGTGACAGAGCACGCAGGAGGGCAGGTCAGACAGCTTTACTGCCCATTACAAGAAAGATCTTCTGTTAGTGTGGCAGGTTTGGCTGGGGAACTGGGCCCGGCCGTTTATCCAACTGCGTGTCACAGGAGTAGAGACAGTATAACAGGGAAGAGAGAGAGAGCTGAGCAGGACACGAGAGCCCTTAGTGTTCCGGTTGATTGTGAAACGGGAGTAAACAGGAAGGCGCCCGGGGCAAGATCTCCCTCTACAGGTAGAGGGTGAAAGTTATTAAAAAATAGAACGATATCGCAGCAGGCATGGATCAGGGCGAGGTCTCACCTGTCAGGTAGAGGGCAAAGGAGATGAAGCGATGGTACTTGCTAAGGATTCGCAGCGGCTCTTCCCGCTGCACCAGGGTGAAGAAGTAATCAGTCACCGTCTCGCCATAGAAGAAATAGTTAACGCAAAGCAGGAAGTACCTGAATGGGGAGAGGAAGAGGGGACAGGTGAGCGGGACAGACTGCCGTCACGGCAACGGATGGTACTTCCTGTTTACTCCCAACACCCCCTCGACTTCACGGGAAAGACCAGCAAGTTCGAGCCACACTTCGCACATTCACGCCGTCGATGATGTTCAGCGGTCGGTACCGGACCTCCGCGCCGACATCATCAGTTAGCTACATCGCTAACAGAGTCACGTGACCCTGAAAATCCTACACCGTCGCTGGAAGGTTGAAACGGCGCCGCGGGTCTGCGGTGAAAAGCGGGTCAGGCAGGGACAGCTTGCAAACGCGGACGACGCTGCAGGACGCCAACGTCAGGAAGCCCACAGAACATAAGATGCATATAAAGCTTGTGACATTACTATCTGCTGCACATTTTCAAAACATAATAAAAAGTCATACACAATCACTACAATATAACTTATCGGTTAACCGTTTGCTTGTTTGGCTTTTAAGTTACAGTAATTTTATTTTTATTATTATTATTATTATTATATTTCTGTTTTTTAAAAGTGATTTCAATGTCTTTTATTTAAACGTGCTCTTCTGTTATTGCAAAGCACTTTGAATTGACTTGTGTCTGAAATGCCCTAAATAAATACACTTGCCTCACAGCGTAAACAGTCGATAGCCTAAGGGGTAAAAGTGAAACAGGCCAATGAAAGGAATTCATCTGGAATATAAACAGGAGGAGACAGGCGCCCGTGTGTGTGTGTGTGTGTGTGTGTGTGAGACAGAGTCCACGTGTCACTCACCAGCTCAGTGTCCTGAACCAGGGCAAATGGTAGGAGTGATACACACTGTAGCCGATGGTGATAATCTCTTGAAAACATTTGATCTGCACACATAGGACCTGTTGAAAGGGAAGGGAAAGTGCCAGTATGAGCCCCACCACATGAACGCAAGTATGGGGCCAGAGTTAAGGTGGCATGATGAAGGCAGCCGGGGAGGGATGAGGAGGGCGCCCAGCTCAGCTAAGGAGCCCCAGCCAGGCTAGTGGTGCCCATCCATTCCATCTGAAACAGAAGCCTGCCCACTGTGACCCATGGGGGGGAGGGTGGCACTCACAATCATCATGAGCACCATGGGGCCCAGGTAGATGATGAAGAAGAAAAAGGAGATCATAGCCAGCGTGAGGATGCCTCGCACCCACCAATTCTTCCAGCTGAAAAGCAGCAAAATCTCAGCGTTAGTGCGAGACCCCTGGGCTCGAACCCAGGCCGAGACCCGTTCAGCAGTGTCACGCCACATGGGCAGGGTGTCGGACACAGCGGGCGGACCATAAGGCATCTGGATGACTGACAGGTGCCCACGGCCTATCAGAAGGTCCGTTATCGAGAGGAGAGCAAGGCATCAGATGCCACTGGCAGTAAACACACAGTACAAGCCAAGTTACCGTGACGACAGGCCAGAGAGAGCTTTGTTGAGGACCTCTGGGGTGTCGTCGGGGGCAACAGGAACGTCGGGCACCCCCGCATCGCCCTTGACCTCGCTGTCTGAATGAGCATCTCCATCAGCTGCCCCATCTTTGTCCAGACCCTGGGGACAGAAGGGGGATGCGATGGTCATGTGACTCCGTGTTCCTCAACCCGTTCCTCAAGGACCTGATGGTCATGTGACTCCGTGTTCCTCAACCCGTTCCTCAAGGACCTGATGGTCACGTGACTCCGTGTTCCTCAACCCGTTCCTCAAGTATCTGATGGTCATGTGACTTCGTGTTCCTCAACCCGTTCCTCCAGGATCTGATGGTCATGTGACTCAGTGTTCCTCAACCCGTTCCTCAAGATTCTGATGGTCATGTGACTCAGTGTTCCTCAACCCGTTCCTCGAGGACATCCAGTCAGTCCACATTTTTGGTCCCGCCCCGCTGCTGGTAGGGGACGGCTAGCAGGGGGCTGGGAGAGAGCAAAAATGTGGACCGTCTAAGTATCTGGGCTGACGAACACTGACGTAATGTGCAGGAAGATCACGCGAAAACCAAAACGGAAACATCCATGTCAAACAGCCTGCTGTGCTCAAACTGGGGTCCCATCTTAATATCACGTAATTTAACTTAATTCTCACAAGTATGAAACGCAGTGCAGTGTCTGAGGGAAATCGCATAGTTCTAGTTTTGAAAACAGGTTATTA
>JABFDZ020000044.1:21938129-21948912 GCA_019775955.2 Pollimyrus isidori | reverse complement strand
TGCTCTGATTGAATATTGAATTGCCAATTGCAAAATGAATTGCCATTTGAATTTTTGTGCTTATAATCTTCCATATAAAACCTAACTGAAGCGCCGCAATGGCGTCCTTTATTTAACCCGCGTATTTGATCCTTACGGTGTGTAAAGGTATTGGTCGGGAAAAAGTTCTGAAAAATCCCTATAAGAGTATGAATACTTATATAAGCAAGATTGTTTTGTACCTAACTGTACAACTGGACTTGCAACGCGTTTTGCTTTACTTTGTAACATTAAAGTTAGATCCACGTAACAAATTCTGAAACAGGGTTTGATGGTAATAAGATGGGAATGGAGAAGACAATACTTTAACACAAATGGCGTAAAGACCTACAAAGTGCCGAAATATGACTTAAAGATTAGGCGAATCATTTCTTTGCAATTTTAATACCTACGAGCCCAAAATAAAAAATAGGCCTACTGATAACATACAATAAATCACGATAGTGCAACTCCTCTACCACTCACCACTAGATGGTATTATAAACCATAAAATATCTATCCATAGGCTCTATGCGACGGGGAAGTTTACATTGCCGGCTAAGGATTTATAGCATTACAGCCTGAGGATATTAATATGGAAGGCAAGAGTAAATAGCTTTACTGATGTACGATTGTCGCTGATGACAGTGTGTGTGCTCGTTTAGTACTGTTTAAAAAGGGAAATTCAAAATGGTCAAGTTGGAAACTGGAATAAATAACTGATGCACTGTGAAACACATTTGTAAAAATGGGTATCCCCCCCTCCACCAGAGATACGCTTGCAGAGGGAAAGGAACAAGTGCAGAGTGTGGTTATAACAGTGTCTGAAAATTCCATAATTTGTTCGAAGGTAATATTTGTTCTTCTTGTCTGTTTTCAGTGGGTATTTACGAGTCCTACTGGCAAGTATTTAAACCAGCATTATTGTAAGGTCAGAGAAATATGTACATAATGAAATAAACACAGTCATACTTAATTAAAACACCAAAGAGCAAGCGCCTAGCAGAGCCCAACTCAGGAGCAATCACATACGCCCACGTTTGCGAAGTTGCAGGCTGGAGAGGCTAAGCCAGGAGCCTCCTAACTCTTGGTCCTGCAGGAATGCCTGTTAATCCCAAGGTAGCCATTTTCACCCCCGGATCAGACCTTACACTCACAGGAACGGTTTGTTCTGCTGTCACCTTCCGCACACCTGATTCATATGGTTGTGTTTAAAGGGAGCTCTCTGTTTCCTGTTAGGGTGTAACGGAATCCTTAGCATGAAGCAGCCCGTTTGGTCGCGTGTAAAACTCATCTGCCAGTGCAAGAATCTGTCTGCATGCCACCCGGGTCACCTGACTGTAAACTGGCATGACTTGTCAGCAAGAGACCATCTCATTTACTCGTACCAAGGAGACATAACCATACATGTAAAAGAAAAAAAATTCTAACATGGGTTCTTTCACTTTGGTGTCTAAGAGCACTCACATGGAAATCGTATACACATTCACAACACATTATTTGAGAAGAAGGCAAACTTTGATTGATGTCTGCATGATTTAATAGGTGGGGTTAACATTCTTAAATAAAATTGAGGGACAAAACCCACTTTTAATTGTCCCATTCCACGATGGTTAACAAATAATACACATAAGAGTGCACACATTTTATCGTTATTAGTGGAGAGTGAACTCAGGTACCTTTGACATTATTATGTTAGTGATTCTGCTTGAATGGGACCTGTGTCACTAGTATGTACTTGATGCTCTATACTGCCAGCCCTTTTTTGTCATTTATACCCATTTTTATGTGATTCTTCACTGACGCCCCTGCCTATCCGCTTACCCTCCTACTTAAAGCTGAGTAACATGACTCTCTGCCCGCTCATAAAACCTCTCCCTCGTTGCTCTAGATTTACCTTCTTTTCCTTGCTATGAGGAGTATTACCCCCCACCCCCCCACCTTTTTATAGGGCTGTCGCACCCATGGCTCAGCAGTGTCAGCTATATCCTTCTCTCCTGCACTCTCCAGTGTGCACTTTGTGCGTTACGCACTTCGCCTCACCTCCACGCCACAACATTCGGTCTGATATGGAGCCCGATTCGGCGCGTTTCTGCTCTATCGTGGTTTGTAAATACTCAGCTGTTCATCCCATTAGTACTCCTCATATCTTTTAACACTATTCTGTTTCCTCCTCCTTGTCTCACTTTCAGTACCGGGCCCTTTAATCCTGCCTCCTTCACTTAGTGTGGGAGTAATCAGACTGTGCTGGCCCCAAGCCTGTGTGAAGGTGACCGTGCGGTCAGTGACCTACACAGCGAAGGTCACAGCCGGTGGTGCAGTGTATGCATTACGGGGGATAAGCTGGTGGATTTTCACTAATCTGACACGTGTGGGGGGAGGGGAGCCATTAGGACTATAAGGCTGAGAAAGGTCTCCAGGTGACCCTGGACATACACTCACAAGTCCTTTATGGCCGCTTGGTCGCTTAGCCCACAGGCGTCCGCATCAACGTTACTGCACGTCCAGCACCTCTCAGCATTATACACACATCATGTCAGCTCGACACGGGCAACAGGAGTGTCACTGTGATGATGAACCAAGTAAGACAGTACAAGACAGTGCGCTGCACTTGACGCTTCAAGGGTTCCGTCTTGATTTCAGACAGAGGTTTTTCCCGTTGGTGCTGGGGCTCTGACGCATCTGTGCCGGGCGTACGGAGTACCTTATCATAACAGCACTGATAACATTAACCACACCAGACACAAGAATAAATGTAAAGACTCAGACACGATGGCTTTTTCCACAATATCAGCACTATTTAATGTGAATCTTCTGTGGTGGTTTGTAATTTGCCAGCCGCCACCATGTTCCACAGTGTCGCTCTGGCTTAAACTGGGCTCAGCCCAGCTAGGAATACCGTACAGATAATTCTCAGAAAAACAGTCTCAGGAAAACAGCACTCAAAGGATTCTGGAGAGCAAACTATTAGTGAAGGAGAACAGAACGAAGAACCTGATCTTCTCTGGAGGATGCTTGGACATTCGTGAAAGGCTCTTCTTCATGCCAGTATAAACAACCCTTCCCAGAACATCACAGGAATGCAGCCATCGCGGGTCTCATATTATTTTATCCGAACGACGCTTTTCACACTGGGGTGTAGCCTGAGGCTGCATCACATCCTCCTGTTTATCTGTCCACAGTGCCCCTGACAGAGATTCCAGCATAGAGCGGCGAAACTAAAGCCATAGCATGGATCAAGTGCATAATAAATGAAAAGCATCAGTCTGAAATGAACTTAGACTACACCAGTGTTTCCCAATCTGGTCCTCAGGGACCCACGATCTGGTTTTCCTCTCTGCTAGCTCCCTGTCAGAGTCCACATCTTTGGAAGTGAGCACGGGTGGACTGTCTGTGGGCCCCTACAGGCTGCTTTAGGAAACACTGGACTACTGCAAGCTGTACAGCGAGATGGGTCAGACTTAGACATTACAGCATTATGGAGTTTCCTCCTTCTGCATATGCTGCTTCTGAGCACCCTTCATGGTGTCACCTATAAATTCACCTCAAAATAAGGCCGGCACAATATTTTAAACTGTATTTGTCCAACCTAATTTTATCCACACTTGTCACTGTTCAGTAATGCAAACTGATGTGAACAGAAAACCTTACCGACCACAGTGGGCTATTTTTGTCCTCTTGCAGTCTTTATTAGCTTGAGTTTTCTGGCCAGGATGTCACTATAAAAGTGAGAATGTTCTACCTGCTTATATAAGCATATTTAAATATGTTCCCAAGTTGTGCTGGTATACAAATACCGCGAGGGGGGTAATTTTAAATCTAATGAGAGAACCTGTAGAAGACTAAGAGAAGCCCCCCACTGAAGGGAGGAACAGCCACACCCCCAGCTCCAGGTCACATTTTTAAGTTTGCTCTACTGTAGCATCTTCATGCATGAGACAGGAAGAGGACGGATTAGCACATTTTCATTTCGACCGGTGAGGTTAAAAGTTAATGATCTGGCCGCCCAGTGGAGTTGTGGCCACGAATACAAGAAAGGCCTTTGGGGCTTTAATACTGGCAAAAATGCCTGCGTCACACATGCTACTGAAAATGAAGAATTTGTGACTAATGGAAGACTCATCTAACAATATTAAACTATTGAACCTGAAAAAGTATTTCTTGAACTCATTCATCAGTTCCACAATGAAGACAAAAACCATATAGGTAAACAACTTTTTATTTATTCTATCCATGTCACTGGCAAATATAAATAACTTCTCCACATTTTCACAATGTTTTTCTCATTTTTAAATGTTTCTTTTAAATTCAATGTTGTCCAAATTTCCCAATTCTAAAAATAAGTGCACAAAAATGTCCACCTTCTGTTTGTTTGTTTAACAGACATAAAACCACGTTAAGCCTGTAAGAGGCACAGAGTCAGTGCTGACTGCGTGTGTGTGTGAGCGAGAGAGGGACACACCGGAGACACAGCCACAACGAGCAAAGGAATGTGTGTGATGTGTGTAATGCGTGAGAGAGACTGTGTATCGGATGCATACCCGCGTGACATCATACGCATGTAAGCATGTGGTGGTCATCATACTTCTGTCATACATCTGACTGTTTTAAGGCTTCAGTCAGTTTACAGAGACAAAGGTATAAAAGGAAGCAAGGGCGAAGCCGAAGCTGTGCCCGCTGATGTAAGGGCTGCGTCGGGACACGGCGGCTCTGCTTCCTCACACCGCGGTCGGGCTGTGAGATAATGCACACCTGCTGGCGGGGAGCACCGAAGCACCGAGATCGACACGCGGTCCTCCGTGAAAGAGGGGGCCGCGTGAGGAGAGACCATAAGGAAACCAAACTAAATGTGGGGCCCCATAAACCCTGTGTGGCCCTCTGCACCACTGCCCCCCCCCCCCCCTCACGTAATGCTCCTATGTGGAGGATTGGGAGGCGGAAGACGCAGACACGCCGCTCACAGCAGCGGAGCGCAGACCGCGACGAGACACTGACACGTCACACGAGCTCAAACTAAGTGGACCTTTTTTTTTTGTTTCGTTTCGCACCTTCCCTTCCCTTGATAATTAAAAACCAGACAAAAGCTTATCTATATAAATGGCTGTTTAAAAGTGTAACACCAGCCCCCCCCCCCCATCCCCACCTCTTTCTGAGGACAGCAACGAGACCAATCAACAACGACGTTCACGACCACCACTGTCCCAGAGCATGTGAACGGTCCAATCACGGGGCCGACGCATGCAGACCACTGTACAGACCCCGTGCAGGTCTACGCTGCAGTGAGGCTCTCGTACCGGAGAGGAGCAGCACCCCACACACTCACTCACATATCCTACTTTTAGATTTTTTTTTTTTTGGTTAGTTTTATTCATTTTGAACCGACTCCACTTCCCCAACTCCATCTGCGGCCCTGTAAGACACGGATGGACACTACATTCAAAAACCTTGTCAACTCACAGTCCCTGGCCTCATGACTGCTTACATTCTTAAAAGTGTAAAACCTACACCTTGTGTCCAGACCAAGCTGTGTATGTGGTTTTTTTTTTCTTTTTCCTAACCTATAAGGTTAACGATTCACAGGCAGGCCTAACGGCAGCTGCCCTGTGGCGGAGGCCTGGGTTTGGACCAAGTCACAGCTGTGAGTCCCATGGCTGGAGCTGCCTGCTTATGTGGGAGAGATGGACGCACCACCTCCATAAGGCTCGCAGGCAGGAGAGGCCGCTTCCGCTCCACTACGCTCTGCTCTACACACTCAGGCTCTCTTTGCTTGTTTACTTTTTTTTTTTTTTTTTTAAATATTTCCGTTTTTCGGCTCGCATGCATGAAAGACGCACGGCTTTTTAAACAGCTAAAAATGTCTCTTACAATGAACCATGGGCAAGACATTTCATTCCTGGAGCGACGCCTCAGTTTCTGAACGCACGTAAAATCCTATGCACTAAAAGACAGCTTTAAGACCAACCCACAACGCAGTGCCAATCCAACTACACATTTAAAACTGCTGGGAGAACAGAAAGCAAATTAAGCAATAACTATACCTACTGAAATATAACCTTTAGCATATTTAGATCAAATATAAATTACTTTTTAGATATAAATATCTTCTTGTAAAGTATTTACATGAAAATGGCTACATTTTGCTGAAACAACAACAAACACATGGGCTGGATGGCAGTAGCACCCTGCCGAACACACCCCCCTCTCGTCACCCCCTAGACTCTCCCACTCCTCCATCAGGCCGCGTCAACCCGACATGGAATGTGCTTCACACTTTGCTCTGCCGCATCTTTAACGAGCTACCTGACCGCGGGATGGAATAAAAACAGGCAACAGCCGCTGTCTTCAGAAAGAGGGCCGCTCCCCCAGGCCCCAGCCTCGTGTTGTACGTGGTCCTTCACAGCGCCTTTCTGTCTCTGGTTGTGACCGACTGGGCTTAGCCCCGTGAGGAAGAGTGAGGGAGACGTGGGGGCCCGCCACGGCCGGTGGAGGTATTGCTCGGCAAGCCAGGTGGAGGCGGTGGCTGGCCGCCGGGCTTAAGGTGGCTCAAAACCACGCCTTTACTGATACATTCTGAGCAGACGCAGGTCTTCGGAACACGTCTACCACCGATCAAGTGCAAAATATCATGGTCAGACAATCAGCGGGAGTTGGCTGACATCGCCCCGGATCTCGGCGATGGAAACGGGGCCCCGCTTTATAGTGCAAAGGTACAGCAGCCATTTACTGGCCCCCACAGCTGGAATGGGTTGGGGCAGTAATGGGACAAGCGGTCCTCATGGACCCAGCCATCTAACTGGGCCACGCCCATGAAAAATTCACTCAAATGACTGGACACACAGAAGTCCGTGGGGATCTAGAAGCCGGACAAGTTCCTGGCTGTGTCTCGAACGTGTGTAGGCCTGGTGCCGGGACGAAGGAGGGGTGGGGGAGTGGGGTACGGATCTTAGGTTTGGTCTGACCAGTTGTGCTCGGTGTTAGGTCTGACTGGCGGGGACCGGCTGGGTAGGGGCTGGAGGCTCCCCCTAGAGGCTGCATCCCAACACGGCGGCCTTATCCTGAAGGTTGGTGAGGTGGCGCAGGCTGGCGCTGGAGTAGCCTTCGTCGCTGCAGCTGCTGCGCATGCTGGCCCGCTCGTCCGAGTCGCTCACGCTGCTGGTGCTCCACTCCAGGTCTCCCAGCAAGTAGTCCGTGCCCTCCACGTCCACGTCCACATCCACGTCCAGCTCCTCTGCAAGACACACAGACCAAGCACGTGGTCTCTGCTGCCCTCTACCACCATGTGTGCCAGCTGCCCTGACCTTACGTGACCCCCGTCAATAGATTTTGTCACCCACAATCGAGGCCCTAGCGGTTCAATCACGAAAAGTAGTTATAGCTCAATGAGTCATCGTGGTCAACGAGGCTGATATACTAGAGATTAACTAGTAGGTTTTAACTCAAGCCAGTTCTGGCATTTTTGTACTTTCTGATTCTTGAGGTGCGGCAGATACGACCTTTGTCGTCGCAATAAGGAAGCGTGCAGATTTTTTTTTTAACCTAAAGGTAAATGTCATTCACAGCGTGCACCTGTAGGGGTCACTGCAATCCAAACCAGTACACGTGCCCCAGAGCCCTCCTGCAGGAGCACACGCGCAGCTAGGAGGATGCGGGCCTCACCCTGGTCCGAGTCGGACTTCTCTGAGGAGACAGTGGACCCCATACTGTCCATGCGTGTTCGCTCCACGCCCAGCTGCTCCAAGCGACGTCGCAGGTGCCTCTGCTCCCGCTGCAGCTGGTCGATGGTGTGCTGGGCCCGGCGCTCGCCCTCCTCCAGGCGCTGCGGGCAGACACACGCAGGGCGTCACGCGCCCCCTCCGCCCGCCCGCTGCCGCACGCGCGCATGCGCCACCCTGGCCGTACCTTGATGTGTTCCTTGGCTTTCATCAGCAGGCTGAGGGTCGTGTGACGGTTGGAATCGGGTCCCAGCGGCACCAGTGACTTCAAGCGCTCCAGACACAGCCGCAAGTGCGCCCGTCTGGGGGGCGAGGGGGGGGGTATGCAGTTACACAAGCGCCTTTACTCCTCCACTAACTAAAACAGACCCCAGCGCATGGCGGGCGCTGCAGTAGATGCAGCGGCCAGGGCTACAGGAGGCGGCCCGGATCGCCAGCCCAGCCTGTCTGCCTCCCACACGCTCCGCACTCCCACCCCTAACAACAACACACTTCCCCTCAGACATACACCACGCAAGGTCATGACGTGGATTTCATTAACAATTCAGCAAGGGAGTGTTACGCTGCAGAGAGCCCAGGGACACCGCAAACACACAGTGGGGCTTTGGAGTACGTCGGCCATGACACAATCAAAGAAGCTGGTCTATCCAGACGCCTGCTCAAGGGGAGACGAGAGCGTGTGGCTTACGGTTCTGCCCGTTGCTTCCTGTTGGTAAAATGTCTTCCAGTAGAAAATGTCAGAACCCATGTAAAACCAGCACTCTGCAGAGCACAGACATAATCTACACTTGCTCCTTGTACCGGTCCTCGTCGATTTTGCGCAAATGTTGCCCAGCTGGACGTACGACAGTTTGCGCACCAGTTCCTGGCAGCCCTACCATTCCCACACGCTAAGCCGCTAACCGTTATCCCAGATTCATTGCAGCGAACATCTGGAAATTGTCTCTATCTACGACTCAGCCTAAAATTATGATAAGGTATGACTTAAAGATTTTTATACCAATACATTACTGTACAGTAGGCTATACATATGCGACTTACGACCAAGTCGTGTTACGACCAGTCAGTTGTAACCAATCATGGTCGTAAGTCGACGAGGACCTGTATTAACCAAGTGCCCTCCATTATTAAGGAATTTGTAAGTGTCCTTACCCTCCCAAGTTGGTAACCTCAGCTGGAATACCCCATCCGCTGCCCTCTAACTGAAGGTAGTTAGACAATGAAACAATGCAGAGGCAGCCAGGCGGGAAACAATGTGTCAAATGTTTAGCAAAAGTTTAATAATCCCCAGAGGTTATGGGACCAGACAAGCTAAAAGCACAACTTTATCCCAAGCAGACCCTATAGATTCAATGAGACTTAATAAAGGAATTCCTGAGTAACAGAAGCTCCAGAAGCCCAGCGGCATTTGGCATGGAAAACGTTTTTTAATTATTTTTTTTTTAAATCAAGGTGTAAATGATTACCTTCCTAAAGTGATAATTTTTAATAGATATTGACAGGAATAGCCATTTTGCACAAGAGCAGTCACATGGACTGTATTTCCTTAGGAACAACAAAGCAAAGTTCAGACAATCTGATGATAATGATGAGTACAATGTCAAAATAAATACTATGCTTTAATTCGTCGACGAGTAAAGCTGCAAGGAGATTTCACAGCAAGCTTGAGACCCTGTGCGGTAACCGGCTGGCTAAGCCGCTCCAGGCAGACTCACTTTAAAAAAGGGCTAACTGAGAAATTCCCGCTTGTCCAAGCAGCTTTTCCACCTGACTGCGATGATTTCTCAGCTCCTCTCCCCCTGTCACAACTGACACGTTTCACAGCTGTTCATGAGGGGTACGTGTCCTCCACCAGATGACCAGTCTTATGTAATATTCTTCCATGCAGGCAGGAGTCGCAGCCTATTTTACAGCATGTGCTTTTCACGACAACAAAATCAACCAGATACTGAACACAGTCTGCACATGTGTGTGAGCAGTTTCTGTATCTATATCTGTAATAGCAACTGTGGATGTTTTGTGTGTGTATTTATATTATATATACATACACACACACCTCACACATAAATATATGTCTAATGTATCACATGCACAACATCAACTATTAACAACCAAACCCTAATCAAGGTACTTTTACACAGGAACAAGTAGCTTAATTTATCATTCCATTCAACCTGCTACAGTTGAATGTATAAACTGCATGTGTGTTTACATCATTAGGAGCCACAAATAGCTCAAAGTGACATCACACTGCCAGTTATATACACAATATGAGACACTTCAGAGGACTAGCTCAGCAGGATGGGAGGAACCAAAGGTATAGAAGGAGGTCAGCAAAGCCAGACCCTCAGGAGGAGATCGAGGACACCTGTGAGAGCGCAGCCCTCAAGCATGTGCGAGAAAAATGCCAAAAATGTGTGGCTATCCCACCTTTCTAGCATCTTTCTGGCTAACTGATGTAGATTCGAAGCCCTGGGATAAGTCTTCAGTCTGCGACGCATGCTTTTAGCGCTCTCTCTTAAAAGGTGCCACAGAATGCATTTTTTCCTTTATTCTAAATTGTTCTCTGGTGTCTACATACAAAGTAGGTGAACTTGGTTTGCTCAAGAGCCCACAGACCTGTGACTGCTCTGCTGAGGTCAGGGCACGAGCAAGTGATCTTCCAATCACAGGCACAGAGACTGAGCCCTCTGAGCCAATCACCAGCCCCCACTGATGAAGCCCCAGCTTGCCTGGTTTACAATGAGGTGCTGTGACGGCTCGCACAGAACCGACATCAGCGGTCACACACCGCATAGTGATGTTTCAGTCAACGACGGGCCACGTTTATGAGGGTGGTCCCTCAAGATTATAAGGGAGCTGAACAATTCTTATCACCTAATGGTAATTGTAGAACAGTGCATCATTCATGTGTTTGTGGGGATGCTGATGTAAACAAACTGCACACAATTTTGCACAGTACATAATACTTGATAATAGGGATGTAACGGTATCAAAACTTCACGGTACGGTAATACCTCGGTATGAATGGCACGGTACGGTAATACCTCGGT
>JABFDZ020000044.1:21923090-21935944 GCA_019775955.2 Pollimyrus isidori | reverse complement strand
GGGTTAACATCCACGCTACACAAACTATCCGCGATCGCCAGTCTTTTTCCGCGCCGGCTGCGGGAAATCCTGACAGGGTACATAACACTTTCCTACTATTCGACTATGAGGTTCATAGTCGAATCAGACGTCTACGAATCGAATCGTCGAATTCTCGACTATTAGAAGTCAGCCCTAGTTTCTACCTATCAGATGGATGCTCAGTATAGGCACTTATAGGTGGACATTAGCTAATCGTGCCCAGCTACAATAAACACAAACTAAAGATACTACCTGGGATTTGATTAGATTCAAATTAATTTCTTCCGGACATTTTAATCTGGTTTTTATTCGTTGAGGAAAGGGTCAGGACATTTAGTCATGCTTTTTGGCATCAGAGTAATCTGTATTCCATTAACGTCTGGTTTTCGTCAATGAAACGTTTTTGACGACGGATAATTTTCATGATAGTTTTCAATGAACTGGACATTGACTGGAGCACATTCAGGGTGCCCTGTAAACAGGGGCCGCTAGCTACCATTTCACATGCACTGCTTATTGTGAGAATGTAAGCTAATGAAGTCATCAGAGCCCAGACGGACCCTTATCCCCAATCCACAGCATCCGTGCCATGCATTATTCAGGCTGTCTGCCTGCCAGGGGGAGCCTTTGTCCCCACTGAGTAGGAGCACCAGTGCTGAGGCCTGGTAGGGGCACCAGTGCTGAGGCCTGGTAGGGGCACCAGTGCTGAGGCCTGGTAGGGGCACAGAAGAGACTCACTCCTCAGGCTCTCGGAGATGCTGTGAGCCCTGTATCAAAGGCAAAAGACTAATGCTCGGGCTGACCGACCTTGTGCTCTCACCGGTGTGCCTCTCTATGTAAAGAAAAAAGCAGGTATCTAAAACAATGGCCACTAAATGTCAGAACAAATTTATGGAAGAAGTAAACACATTACAATGTCGTAGGATCACTGGTATATGGTACACTAAGACCGTCACAAACCTTTGACAAAATACACACCACATATACACACATGTACCTCTCAAAAAAGCTCATTAAATGGTAAATAGGATGCACAGCTCTCTGTAAGATGTGCATGTTTACAGCAATAACCATTCACCGTTTGATATTAATTGGAACACCGTAAACAACTGCATATAGGTGATTTGTTTAATTTCCATATATCACAGGCAGCAGCTAAAGCATCCTGTCTGGAGCAGTTCCTCTGGCTGCCACCTAGTTTTATTTTTTTCCTGATCATTCTGTGAATTGTATGGATCTTGGCTAAGGTCTGATTAAAACCTACCACGACTCCTGAGGATCAGTAATGATGTGATGTACTCTCTGCCTGAAAAATTTCAGTTTCTGCTTCTTTAAAATATCTATCTGCTCCCATCCCAATAAACATGCTTGCACAAGCAGTGCAGGTGTGCAGGAGTTTTTGCATTTTTAGTTTTCCAATTAAGGTTTTTTTTTTTTTTAAAGAAAATTTGAGTTTTCCCTTATGGAGACCTAACGATCAAAAAATGGGTATTTCATCATGTTGTGGGGACATTTGGTCCCTACAAGGCAAGGTATATATCTGGGCCACACACACACACACACACACACACACACACACCCTCTTCCCTTTATCAGTAGTATTTCAGTGTTGCACACAGATCGAGGGTAGTGTGAGCCTACCTGTTCTTCTCCATTTCATTGTGTGTGGACCTGCAGCAAAAAAAAAAAAAAAAACAGACCACATGACCATAGATTCCCTCTCCATTATAGTGATAAGAGGAAGTTAACAGGAGCATGTTTACAAGAATATGCACTGTACTACGCCAGGATTGGGGACATTTTATCACCAGAGTATGGGCATCCTGAAGACAGCCTAAGAGACTGGGAACTGGCTTATGAGTGGGAAATGTACAGTCACACACACACACACACACACACACACACACACACACACACGGGTAAACTTAGCAACGGTAACCAGAAACAGAGGCCAGAAAGAGCGCTTCTGCAGCTCAGCACTGTTTTCCTCTCACACATGATACCAGGCTATAAAGTGACCACCCCCGGCACAGAGACACACGCCTCCATGTGTCAGAGCTGCTTGAAGCACGGGTGCCCACCGCGACCCCCTGCCCACGCTGCCAACACACTGCGCTATTACACAACAAACAGAACCGCAGACAACCACAGCCATGCGTGTGCTGTGGACATGCTTCACTATTGAGACGACACTGGTCTTTTGAGAGAAGACAGAACCTGTGGGCTTTTGTGAAACCAAAGATAATTTGGAGCCATTGTCACACCTTGAGATTCCCACAGAAGATATTCTTGCTTAAAGAACATGGGGGAATTATAAATCTCTCTCATACAGGAGAGATACTGCTAAATTACAATGTTCTCTTTCAGACTGACATACATACACATGCAGATACAAAAACAATCAAGGGATCATTTGTTTCATAAATACATACACACATACGCAAATCTACAAAAACCAAAATCAAAATGGCTGAAAATCATTCACTACAGAAAAATACATTTACATATCCTGTAAAACAGACAAACTGGAAGACATTTCCACTGTAAAACAGACTTGCTCCGAACTCCTTTAAAATGTAAATGTTCCTGCATTTCCAATCACAACTTCTGCATGCTGTAAAACACAGCGGCCATCACAACAATCTAACAGTTTATTAGGGATGGGCATTTCAGGTTCAAATAATATTTAACCAACCCCACCCCCATCACATACAGAGAACTGTGTATGGAACAAACGATATCTTTCCATTCAAAATTCGTTACTGCAAAATGACAACAATAAATGATATATATACTATAATAAAATAAATGATAAAGTTGAACAGACTGTGCCTTGGACAGTTACACTGAACTGGAATTTCTTTAACAAAACAATCCTTACAATAAATCTCTAGTTCACAAGCTACTGTATTCACTTATTCCCAGAACATAGGAGGTATCACTTGGATTATTTAAAACAAGTAGCCGAGAAGCTAGAGCTGAATGAATTTTCTCAATATCAGAAGATATCTGAAATCTTCGCAACGGATATTATGATATTCATAAAACATAAAAGGAGTTGAAAATTAGGTGAAATGCAGAATTTATTACATACCAATGGAAATTTTGCAGAGAAAAGCAGACTAGTAGTTCACGTTCTCGTTAACTTATCAGAAAGTCCTCTGGTACGCTGACAATTCACGCTTATTTAAAATTGTATTAAGAATGAATTCCATAAAACATAAATTTCAAAAATGTTCTTATCAGTAACCATGACAACCTAAATGTACATACAAACTTAAGGGCAGCAGCATAACCAGATTCTATTACTAGACTTTTTGCCACAAGTTGTGCCAACACAAAGCATTGCTGATAAATCACTTGATTTTGCTCAATATCTCCTCGATGGAATACAAAATGTTTCCGTGCAGCGAAACTGATCAATTTCTCTTCACTTGAACCTCGCACTCATTTTTGTTAAATTTCTCACAAACACACCACACTACGAGTGAACAAGGAAGAAAACAATTATTGGCTGAGAGCGCACGTAGAGCTCACATGAAAACAGCGGAGGAATGCTTTATAATGAATAAACCACAACCTTATTAGAGAACAAATAAATCACAACTAATTATATTGCTGCTAAATAATATTTTAAACAGCTCATTAGTTATTTAATTATTTATTATTTTAAGAATTTCTTTTCATACATATTTTCAAATATTCAACACTGCTGATTCATCTCTACTATTTATTTATGAGAAATAAGTGCCTGTTTCATCCTGCAGCTCCATATATTTGCACAGTGGACTCTCACTGGCACACTTTTTGTTCTGCACTGAGGTCACAACAGTGGGCTTCATATAGAGGTTGAATTGGTTATCAGTAACTGTTCCAAACGAAACCACCCGCTTCCCAAAGCTTTTCCTCATCAGAATTGATCTATAGAAAATTAAACAGACTATGCCCTATGCATACTGGTATTTCCAATAAAGAACTGGTTCTCCATCTTCAGACACGGCTAATGACCGGGCATGCAGAGCTACTGAAGAGAAACCCCAAGAGAAAGCAGATTTCTGGTCCAAACACAAGCTGCAACCCTGACAGGAACAGAGGCTAATGAGTGTCAGTCCCCATATCTAATACATGTGTGAGTGAGCCAACTGGAGACTCCATTTTTGCAACCAAGAAGCTACAGAAATTGCTGAGAGGAAGGGGGTTGGGAACAACACCTCCAACACACACCAGGAACACACTCCCATCCCCCACACACCAGGGACAGAGGGAGGGTGAAAGGCATCACGAATAAAGACGGACAAGAGGGAGACGTGCAAAGAGGATCCTTGGGTTCTCCTGCACTCCAGCAGTGCTCCGGGGCTAACGGCTTGTACTGTTATCAAGATCATTCGAGCTAGTAAATACCACTAGCCATTTAGTGGGATTATCTTTAAGTCCCACTTTACATAATACCCATAAAACAGTAGGAACAAATTGTATTTGTACAGCATAACAATTACGCAAGTACCTACAAACTGCCACAAATGTACCAAGTGGTCAGTCATTCACTGAATGCTGTTCCTTGCAGTTACATAATCACGACTCTATGTAAATGTACCAGTCGGACTGGTTCCGCATGTAAAAGGCAGTGGGAGCTAATATTACATTTCAACACACAAGGTTAAAAGGTTTATATGACCAAACAAAAATCAATCCAAAATATTTTCATAATATTGTAGAAATAAATTTGTTTAAAACAAAGAAATGGCCATTTTTTTATACAACGCCCAAACTAATTAGAATTAACAGCTGGTTAATTCAAAACAATGTTAATACATAATAATCACCATCAAAAAAACATGCAATTTGAGTCACTGCTCTTCTTGATCCGGAGCGTCGCCAAAGACAACATGTCTATAACCTACTAATGAAAGACACAGCAGACATACAGTCACAAATACTGGAGATTTATAACCCTAACCGCTCCTCAGTCAAAGGTGCCTTTATCTGAAGAACCCAACCGGCACTCTAGAGCAGCACCAGAGCTGGTCCACTGCTTTTACACACCACACACCCTCAGACGCCAATGCCTGATGACTCCGGCAATGTGTGAACATAGAAGTCAATTCCATGTATCAGGAAGCTCTGTGGCACCTTCATGAGTCAATTAAAGAGAATGAGGAGTTAGCTGATGATTAGAGGCATAGGGGAAAAAAAATGTTAGTCTTATGCCATATAGTTCAAATATCTGGTTTTAGCAAATGACAATGGCGACCATTATGAAGCGGCCATCTCCTCCGTCAGTGGAAGGACACAAACACTAGGTTAGTCGATCAAACTGTTCTTAGTGAACCTTGCTAGTTTAAGAGTCACTTTTATCACAACCAAAAGCAATCTTCACTCCTTTCTTCCATTAGAGAACATTCTGTTAAACGATGATATGCTATGCATAAAAACACAATATGATTCAAAGATAATATGAAATTGAACAATTCATATTTTCAACACGGTTCATGTAGCATACTGCAAGGTGTTGCAAGGAAAGCCTATAACAGGCACAGAACAAAAAACTAAGCAGGGTGCCAGGGGAGGTGTCACAACCCACACTACGATTATGTGTGCGAAGCCCACAATATCGTCTGACTAGTGGACAGAATGTATCAAGGGAAGTACATTCCATATCTCCATAAAGACCCTCCCCACACCCTTTAACATGTTACACAAGTGATTAGGAGAAGTCATAAAAAGCTGGTTTCTATCGTATTACAGTATAGCTTTTTCCCCCAAAACAAGTAGAACTACACTGAATCTTTGCATGACATCTGTAATAGTACATTTTTAAATATGATATTAAATGTAGTTTCGTGGGCATATGTGTGTTTCTATTAAGAGGTTTACACAAGAGCTCCCCACGTTTTAAAACTGGCTGGATCCAGTTATTCTCAACGCTACATCAAAATCCTCTGTGCCTATGTGATTAAGTACATGCCGGGAAGCTTCTGCCTTGTATGAATCCAATGAGCCAAACCTAATATTTGAATAACATAAGGTTCCTATTACCAGAAAGGCTTAGTGTATAAATAGCAATGACCCCTGCTTTGCCCTGTCCATCTTTAATACCCAGTTAACTAGGGTTACTGACTGTATAGATGTCCTGACACAAATTTTGTGTATAGAAGTAGACACCAAAAAGCACTTCCAGAACATGGCCTTGGAATGTTTCTCCACTGAAGACATCTTGGACAAACCTTAACCTGCATGTACTTTGTTCCTGCTCCATCTCTACTGACTTTCTGCAGCCCTAACATTGTTTTCTGAAAGCATTCAATAGTTTAATATCGGTGTCTCTGAAAACGTCCATGGTCAGGGAGTAGCCTGATGATCAAGGAGAGGCCATTTTATTCAGCAAATCAAATGCAGTATATGAGAAGCAAACAAGGTATGAGTTTTGCACTGTAACCTGCTTAGACAGAGTTACAGCTTCGTACAAAACCCGATGGCATAAGGCTTAAAATTATTTATCTGGGTAGTAAGTGTATATTAGCTCAGGAAAAAAAAAACTGACATAACATTATAACAGGGTTACCTGACAATTAACCTCGCAAATTTTACCAATTAATCGATTCATCTGAACGTTACATTTTTTCACATTTAAGTTACATTTATTTTAAGGACAACAAACTGTGTCAAACGACGTTGGTGGTGTGTGGCGATACCTTTTAAAAGTTTTAAAGTCTGACATTTTTCGGTAAATATAGTGTTAATTTTTATTTCAGTTCACAAGTTAAATTTCTTTTTTTTTAATTTAGTGACCATTTTCATTTCGACAACAAAACTGGTCCTAACAAGCCCAATGAGCACAAACACATGCCAATACCAGAAGAAATTAAAAAGCTCTCCATACTAATGGCAATTTAATAAACATGAACAGACAACACTTTGTGTGTTTCCTCTTCGGAAGCTTTGCACAGTATAGAAACCAGTTTTGCGATAAAATCACTTCCTATGACTGCCTAAGACTTTTACACGTGTATTTGATAACTTTACGAAATCAGATTACCAATACTAAACATTAGCAGCACCAGGGTAAACATGCAAATACTGAAATAATTCCATTTCCCATCGTGAACAAGGGATTTCATCCGCTCATTCATCCCCGTAGAAGTAGGATTGCCACGTCCAATCTAAAGAAATAAGAGGCAGCACCACCTCTCCGATGACAACATTTATCGAAGAGAGGAGGGAGAGAAACTATGACATGTTCACAGAGAAAGATCACGTCCTGTTTTAGGTCAAAATGAAACATGGCGTTTTATTTTACAATATGGGATGGGTGGCAATACTATTTAAATGAGGTGCCAAAGAATTGGCCCAGAACATGGTTTTAATGTATTATTAAATGACCAGCAGATTAATCTTTCATTTTCCACTGAACATAAAAGTATGCAACTTCATTCCACTAGATGCTGAGGTCAGCCAGTATTCAGTATTGGTGTTATTATACAAAAAATATCTCTGTCGGTCAAAATTCCCATATTGGCGCACCACTAATCTATCCGTCTGCCACTGGTTATCCTGGACAGGGCTGTGGAGGGCCCCAAGCATATTCCAGCTAGCACACAACACAAAAGTAGACGCACACCTTAAACATGATGGAGTCCATTGCAGGGGACATACATGCACGCAGGACAAATAACTTTCTCAGGACTCAATCCATGTACTGCATGGATCCACACACAGCTGTGATGATGTTGTTTAGTATTAGAGTGCATTGTTCAGGCTAATCACCAACACAATGAGTTCAGGTCACCTGCTGCTGGACCCTGTTTCTGCATAAAGCAGCTTGTACACAGCACTGGTGTGCTAACAGAAGGCACGAGTGAGAATGCCACAGTGCACAATCAGCTCAGGTTACCTGCTGCTGGAATTCTTCTTGTTTTTACTCTTTCGCTTCAAGCTGTCCCTCTCTTTGCTTGTGCTATAGGGCAGCATGGAGGCATAGCCGTGTTCAGCCTCTGCAAAAAGTCAGGAGGGTTTACATGCAAATTATTCAAACACAATCCACACAGGGACTGGGAAAAGAGGACATTAACAAGGAAGACATCAAACCTTTCCTGGAGCCCCTAAATTATAATGCAGGCATAAAAAGACTGCGATTTCAGTGTGTAGTGTTCACACACATGGCATATATTCATATTTGAAAATCCACTGCTCTTACTTCAATGATGTCATCTGAACTGGAGTAAACCCTTTACCCAGCCAAACCACAACAGAAAAGAGGGGGGATGCATTAGGTTCCATCATTTATATTCAAGATTTAATCAAACTGACAACGGGATTTCGTCAAGGTAAAGAAATATACCTAGATGCATCTACGTCGCAGCCCTGAACTTGTCTGGGTTATATTACTACATGTCATTAAACCTGGAGTATTCAATTTGACAGACAAACGAATGTAAACAGTTGGCTGTATGTGAAAATACTCTTTCCTCGGCTCTGCACATACGGACCTCGCTCCTGTGTCTTTACAGTCAATCTCAATATCACGGAGATGCAGAAACCCTTGGTAATAATAAGACATTAATACACACACCCGAAATCATTGGTAATAAGAAATTAATACATACACACCAAATCATGGGAAACGTCTGACTTCATATACAGTCACCCCTACCTGATCGGCCGTCCACAGTCGCCCCCCCGCATTCAGGCATGGTACAACTTACAGATGTCAGCCAACACATGGGGGGTGTGAAGGATCATTAATGTCACTGTACCTCTTTCCCTGCGCTCAAGGTACTCCGCAGCCTCGATCAGCATCTGCACCATCCCCACCGCCGCCATTTTCCACAATGACGCCGATGGACGGCTGGCTTTCAACGCTGTTTCAGCCCCCAGCTCAGTTTACACCCAAACGCTGCTGGTCTGTTAACGCGAGCCGCTTATTCCATATACCTGTAGAGTATGGAAAATCCTCCGAATAACGGCTAACTGATTTATATGTGACTGTTTTTAGCAAAGCTGACGAGCAACGATGTTTGGTAGGCTCTGCCCAGCTATGGGTGTTATTTGAGTATAAAATCGCTAATGTCGACGCCTGTCCCGTCACATTAATAATAAAATAAACAGTAACGGTTGCTGCCACTGACACACAGCGTCTGCTAGCTACTCGGCTAACTCCTCGATGGCTCGCCTTTGCGTCTGACCGATAGTAAGTTAGCCACCGATGAGAGGTCCAGTAAATGAGAATGTTTCAATCTGAAATTATGAACAAAAATGCTTTTAAGTTCACCACAGGAACGACAGCTTAACGGACATATAGGTGGCTAGCTCTGAGCTGGCTTAAAAAACATTACCATTCCAAATAACCCTCCAGCTACGAAAAAAATACCACCTAGTTGACTGTGTGTATTAGCTACCTTACTAAATGTATTTATATAAAACTATTTCCTAACAGTCAACGGGAAAAATAAAAAAAATACACTAAATAAGTGTAACGACAGACGGGGCCTCTTCCGATTTAAGTGCACCTGTGCTCTTAGCCTGTGAGCTACCGAGACGAGTAACGTGGACCGCCAGTGTCGAGCCGCGCTAACTGACCGGGCCGAGTAGAGCCGTTTGTTTATTAAAAACTGCAAGAAGGGAGAGCGTAGCTGCCGAGCGGCACTGCCGAAAGACCGCTGCCTACTGTCTCTCACTGCTCCGCGATTGGTTACGAGGTGATATGCACCGTCTTCTCATTGGTACGCCCTCCCGTCAATAACACGACAACAACATAATATTTCTTGGCTTGTTGTTAAGCTGTCAAAAGGGTCTAGCAACTGGTAACTGCAGAACTCGCCATTTTGAAACACATCTATATCTACCGACGCTGCATCCTGCCGCACATTCCGGAGCCGTAATGGCGGACATTGCCGTAGCAAGCATCTCGAGTGAATCGTTGGAGGATTTTTATTGGCCAATTTTCCTCACTCAATAAACAGTTCTATTTCGATTGGCTGCCGCCTGCCATGCGCTACTGTAGCAACGCCCCTAATCCCAACAAAACAGGCCTAGGTCACGTGATGCTAAAAGTCTCCCACGTTGAAGAGGAGCATTGGTTTGGCCATATGGTTGTTTTGGGCTCGCTGATTGGTTCAGTGTCTACGTCAGTTATTTGATCATTTGTAGCATAATTATACTTTGCACATCAGACGTTTGCTGTGTCTGGCTAGTTTACCCTGCAGAAGATCCCAAGCGTAACAGCAGTGGTTTACTAACGCAGGAAAAAACGGAACCAATATAAAATCCTGTTTTAGACTCAAAGACAAGCTTTTATCTATTAGAAAGTGCAGGCAGTAGCTAAAATATGTAATGTTACTGGCCATCGCTAAAAAAAAATCAGATGAATCTTTATTAACAGAAACAGATAAGCATTTGAATGAAAAGTTGTGCACTTTAAATTGGTAAAAAGCAAATGTACATTTTGCAGCATTTTTGACCTTTACCAAACTACCAAAATAGTCAACAGTAAATCCAACTAATATTTTAAGATGCAATAAGAATATATCTGAATAAAGTACTATCAACAGACGGTAACTGTTCAACATGAAGTCAGACTGAAGGGCATAAGTGACAGAACAGTCTTGACAAGCACTGCAGACCAGGAGAGGGCATTAGATAGTCCTATGGAGATTCACAACAGCATTTCTACATGGAAGATAGAGTAGTGAGAGACAGATATCCCCTCCATCCTTTACTACCAAGGGGAGCCCCAGCAGGTGGTCTCAGTGCTGTGCAGAGAAGCATCCTGAAGTCAGTGCTCCATATCTGCAGCCATATCTTCCAACCCAGTGCCCAAAGTCACGAGAATCCATTCAGTCCTCATGCTCTTCCCTGCAGTGAGCAACTCGGCACTCCTGAAAGTATTCCGTTATCATTTAAAGGCATTTTAAGATGATGATCAGACAGCTGGGTCATTCAAAAGATTTTATTTTTTACGAAGCTTCAGTTACAACATTGCTATATCCTATAACCAAGTCAATGTCCCTCATATAAAACAAAACAAAACAAAAAAATTACACCAGGGTAAGGTGGTCAAGCCAATGAATTCATAGGGTTCATTATTCCTGAATACCTAATTTTCAACAGTCAATATATGCATCTTTTATACAATGGAACATGAACAGGGGCAGTGAAGTAATAAAGACAAATACAGTTTTCCGAGGAACTGAAAAAACTATCATGTAATTTTTATAAACAAAGACACAATGCAATCAGAGAAATCATACCAGACATTACGGACCTTGATCAACAATTCTCACACGCATGAAGTCATTCAAGCAATGAAATCCAGGGGTCTGTTGAATCCACCTTTTCTGTTCATGTACTGCCTATAAGAAAGATTGCAATTACATCATTGCTGCCCCCCTTACCAACATTCATGGTACAATACATTACATCATCATCTACCAATGGGATTGCTGTGCTTGCAGCAGTGAAGCACCTGCTGATGTTATTTGGTTGCAATATGATTGGCTGCTGTGTGCACAGGCTCCCTGGAGTATCATGCAGTTCTGTAGGCTTAAGATACTGATGCACAAACAGGAAGACATAACATGGACGGCACAATTCGCGGTCCTGCAGCGAAGCACTAAAGCATGCATAAGGACTGAACGGATAAAATGTTCAACACCTCAAATACCAAAGCCAAAAAAAGAATAAGAAGGGTGCCTTCAGATCACTGAAAAAACAGGACCCTGAGCAATAAGGACGGTTAGAAATAGGTTAACACAGAGTTTCAAAGCAAGTACATCTGAGCTCAAACCAACCTGTATTTTCTCTTCTGACACACGTTGACTGCATGTGCATTGACTGATCCGTCGACTTTCTTTCCCTGTTGGGCGTGAAACAGAGAGAAAGCAAGAAGCACCGACTATGATTAGCAACATGGGTATCATCGCCATCTTCTGGTGTGTAAGAGAACTGCAGTCAAAGCTGCAGACTACTTTACAAAATGTATATACAGTGGTAACTCGGTTCTCGAACTTAATCCGTTCTGGACTCCGGATCAAATCCTAAAAAGTTTGAGTTCTGATTGATTTTTTCCCATAAGAAATAATGGAAAACCAATTAATTGGTTACAGGCCCCCCAAAATTACACCTATGTTTTTGTTTTTTGTTTTAGCATTTAAACACAAAATGAACAGGATAAAACATGAGGAGCATTTTTTCTTAATGGCTTCCAAAACAATAAAGATCTTACCCCAACATTACCCCTGTCCTGCCCCGATCGTCCACTCCTTCCATGTGTCACACCCCCTCATTAACCTTGTGTGGTTTCCCCATGTGATCAGCTGTTTCTGGTTGTTATCATTAGTCCTCTGCATTAAGTTCGCGTTTAAGCTCGTTTCCCCAGGCCACTCATTGGGTGCGTTTGACTTGCTTAGAGCACTTGCTTAAAGCAACACATTCTGATCCAGAACCAATGCATTACGGTTAGATGCATTGCGACCTCTCATCCAGCAGCACAAACTGGAACCGCCTCCGTGACAACACACCTTTGCCCTCATTGGCTGAAGAGTTTAATTACACGCATGACATTTGTATCCCAGGCATTACCAATGAGTAACCAGCTATTCCTCCCGAATATGACGTAAAGCAGTGAGAACTGGTTTTCAGTTTATTTACCTGCTGAAATAAAGTTTAAATAAATGACATAAAATGCTCTAATAGTACACATTAGTGGTTTATTCATTGTTAGTTACTGTAATGTTGCGCTGGTTTATTTGGTTAATCGTGCAGTCTGTGAAGAAGGCATTCAAGTAAGAATTGCACTGTAGCATGACTCATTTTCTGGCGCATACAATTTATATTAG
>JABFDZ020000044.1:21907544-21918435 GCA_019775955.2 Pollimyrus isidori | reverse complement strand
TATATATATACACACACACACACACACACACACACACACACACACACACACACACACACATATATATATACACATACATATACACACATATATATATACACACACACACACATATATATACACATACGGAGGACTAATGACAACAAACTAGAGATGCACCGATTGCAAATTTCTTGGCCGATTCCGATTTTTTTAAAGAACTGTAATGAAAGCATATGACATTCTTTTAAATTTATTTTATAATAAAATAAACATGACAGGATCTTATCACAACAAAATAATTAAAATAAAAAGAATATAAAAAAATATATTAAAAAATTCCGGTATATAACATTAGTATAGTTATACTAACAAAAATCTTTTCCCCAATGAAATTTTTTATAATAAAAAAAAAAAAAATCCATAAACATTATAGATCTCACAACAGAATAAAGTGCTCTGAAAATGTAGAAATATATAACAACTTACTAACGAATATCTACTTTTCCTCGATTATTATGGAAGAATTTTTTATACATTAATTACATGTAATTACTCTCACAATGATAACTTTAATAACAAAGAGAGCACTCTCTTAAAACAGGTAGAGTACTAAATGCTATTACTTGAACATTAAAGGCAAGTTTTTCTTGCCAAAGAGAAGCATTTCTGCATTGTCACCAGTTAATCTGATTCTCCTTTCATCTACCACATGTCCAGCCAAGCTAAACAAGCGCTCACTTTCGACACTTGAACATGGAGCAGAGAGAGAGGCTTGGGCAAGTTGATCAAGTGCAGGGTAACAATCTTTGTTGATCCTCCAGTAGGTCAAAGCATTTCCGCCTCTGCTGCAGGGCAACTCGGCGCGCTAGCTTTAGCCACTTTCCCCTTTTCAAACTGGGCATATTCAGCTAAATGCTAGTGTTTTAAGTGTCTTATTAGGTTTGTTGTTCCGAACGTTTTTGAGCTTGTTCCCCCATGATGTATTTTTGTTTTACAAACTGCGATCTTTGTGTCACCTCCACTCACAGAAAAGAAGTTCCATTATTTCTTATGGGAAAAATTCGATCAGAAGTCAAACTTTAGGATTCGGTCCCGGGTCCGGAATGGATTATATTTGAAAACCGAGGTACCACTGTGTATATATATATATCACTCGCTCGCTCGCTTGCTCACACACGCACGCTGGATCTGTCACTACACCTGGAGCTGAAGGAGCACCAGCAGAAGACGACCCTGGGTAGTTTTGTCAAGAAAGCCCATTCTGATGCTGCAGCTGCTGGACTCACTGAACAACAGTCAACTGAAGTTGAACTTGAAAACTATCTCCAAACATTGCTCTGTAACATTGTTCAACTGCAACCATTTATGTCCAGTACTGACGCCCATACCCTGGTCCGTGCTTTTATGTCCCGTATTGACTACTGCAACTGCCCTTTCGTTAACCTCCCTGCAAAATCTATACAAAAGCTGCAGTATATGCAGAACTCAGCAGCTTACGGTCTCATCACACACACCCTCACATAACATACACATTGAACCGATAACCAGCCTCGGATCAAATTCAAAATATTGCTTCTCAGTTATAAAGCTCTGCATTATCTCACTCCTCCCTACCTCTGAACTCCCTACTCACCCTCTCGCTCTCTCAGATTGTCTAATAATAATCTCCTCGCCGTTCTACACACCAGACTTTCCACCATGGGTGATAGGGCCTTCAGTGCCATGGCCTGCAGACTATAGAACTCCCTCCCACAATCACTCCGTGACTGTTCTTCCTTCAAATCTGAATTAAAGACATTTTTCCTTGAACGTGTCTCTTCCTCATGTACCGAATACTGATTTTTTTTTGTATTAAGCGACCATGGGATAAGTCACGTTATAAATGGAACTCAATAATATGATTTTTTTTTTTCTACAGATCAGCAATGGTAGGAACTGGATACATTTTGTGGATATGATTTTACATATCTCAATAAAAACTACATATTTGTGGATAGTGGTGTACTTCTGATTTTTTTTCCTACAGATCAGCTGTGATATACAGAGCCCCCAAGATATGGCTGGGCGGGAAAATATTTTTTAAATAGTTCTGCGTTCTGTCGCAATACTTTTCCATTGCTAATAACTGTACAGTGTCCGTTTGAAGTGTAACCCTAAAACATACAGACATGTACAGTTAAGTTTGTTTTAAGCATTAAACTATGTAGGCAACGCATCCTATGTAATTTTCATATGTCTTTTTAAACGTTCTTATTAATAATTGTGCTGTGTTTATTCACCGTCAGTGATTGTAAACAAGACAGCTGGGCTACTGAAGGTGAAGTCCGCACACCAACACTGAAATCTTAATTAAAATTCACCCATAAAGAAATCTGAAAGACCAAGGGGCGTTTGCATGCTTGTTGTAGTAAAATATTACAGCCAAAAAACTAGAATATTACCGCGGTGCCAGAGTTACAGTTTAAAGACAAACCCGCTTTAGGGGACATCGCCCTGGTATTGTCACTTGATGACATGTGTGTGGATATTAGGCTGGGGTGAAAAAAAATTCCAATAGCAACTTCCGAATTGTCACTCGGCCTCGTTATTAAACTTCATAAAAAGCATAATATGAAACAATAGGAGGTTTTTATTCCGTCTCTCCAATGTATATCATCGTATTGCATCTCCCTGCTGCAACACATGAAAATCACACAAACTTATTTAGTTAGGGCAAGCTGTGTATTTTGTAAATACTACACATTACTAGGACTGTAATAATACATGTAATCGTCATGTATTTTTGCATTTTCAAATAAATTACGTGCATTTTAATTAAACACAAAATAGTATGTGAGAAAACGCATTTTATTTTGTTATCAAATAATTTTTCATGCATTTGTGCCCATCTCTGCACTCACTTGACATTGCAAGGCAACGTAAACTCTTCCTAGCAATATCGAGTACATGGTAAGGGAGACGTACAACTGATTCACGCATTCTGCAACACGACAATCGGGATACAGAGAATTCTGTCTGAAATCTAGGTGACCAATGCCCCCAGCAATGCACCCTGGCTTATGAAAGCTGATTGTATTCAATATATTCTTGACAAGTTTGATGCACTACCAGCACACTTCATTACAACAGCTTTCACAGAGCACTGCTATACTGCCAGGCTTCTTGCAAAAATGTTATAGGATAACACCAACAACCTACAGCATTAAACTATGCAGGACAACGCACCCTATGTAAGATTCTGATCTGGAAGGGACAGTCCAGCAGACCATGGATGCTAGTAAATGGAGTAATGCTGCTATTGATGCAATTCTTAAATGCAGCTTGGACAGTATTTGGATGCTTTTAACACAGCATTAAATGATACTTCAATATTTTGAGAAAACTGGAAATGCCGCAAACCCAAGTAATTGTTTTTCAGACAGAAAGCCTTTATGCCCTTTATGAATTTGAGAACTATTGAAGAAAGTTGTCCTGTTGCAGTCTTACAGAGAAGACTATCACGGAGAAATTTGGTTTGAGGTCTTGTAGGAGGAAAAGAAAAATACTTCAAAAGACATTTCTCTGTGTGTACCACAGATTTTGTCTCTGCCAATTTCAAAAGCTCATGTACAATGTCTATTCTCTCAAGTTACATTTCTAACATATGACCACCAAAAAGGTATGGATGTAAAACTGCAGTCTAATTTGGTACACGTGTAATTTGCACTGCAAACACATGGACTGAGGACAGCCTCTTTTGTGCGTTCATACAAGCTGTTGTAAAGACTTAAGTTAACATTAACAAAACCTAAAAAAAAAAAATACAAATAGTCCAGCTATTGGCTTGGACGTGTTCATGTGAAAATGCTGCAGGAGGATACTCATAAGGAAAAAAGGTAAGAATAATAACGTCATCCAACCAACAAATCTCAGTTTTTGAAGGGTCAGATTTTGGGTTACCTTTAAGATATTTGTACTCCCGGTTTTGGCTATAAAGGTGGAAAAGTAACCGGCAACCCTTTGACTTAGTTGGGGAAAGCCATAGGCCATGACCCTGGCAGCAGATAATGTCTATTTTAATGCCAGACCATTAACTTCCCTAATAGTCACCACTACTCTGACGGGCAAAAAAAGCTACACGTTCATGATGAGCCCTGACCGTACACCTCACGATTAAAGCGTGATGCGTATGATAACGGCTTCACCTGGAGCGGCGCCGGTGCGGGGAGCGGGAGCGACTTCTCCGCCGGTCCCTCTCACGCGATCTGGAGCGTTCCCTCTCTCTGCGCCGCCGCTCCCGGTCTCGGGAGGCTGAGCGAGAGCGACGTCTCTCTGGGAATGATGGAAGATGGAGCATGAGGTCAGTCAAAGTTGGGGTTCTATCAAAAAGCCTCATAATCATATCCCTAAACTTGTCTTAAATGACACCGAAAACGAACAATCACGGCTTACATACACTACAGATCTCCAGCGGCATTTCCGATATGTTAACTGCATCTATTTCCTGAAATAATTCATCTTTTAAATAAAACTTCGTTTGATTAATAGTCGCCGCTAGATTAGATCGGTCAGATGCGATGTTCCCTTCAAATGCAGGATGAACAGAAACAGAAGAGAATAGCTAACAGCTACAGACATGTTAGCTGATGAATGCTCCTATTTGTCACAAAATACCTCGTCTTGGCGGTGACCTGCTTCTGCTTCTCCCCATCTGGCCGAAAATGTAAAAAAATCAGGCGACAGGTTTTAGTGATAAAGACCGTGACAAAAGCAAAATAGATTACTGTAGGGCAGCCATCTTTATTAACATCTGTACCCACAATTAGAGTCCCCTGGAAACTAAGCGTGTAACTCTTCAACGTTCCGGGGTCAAAAAAAGAAATGGTCTTTCTTTGTTTTGCGTATTTTAAAATGCGAACGTTTGACTTTATAATAGCATAGGCAATATATTTTTTATGAGGAAGGCTTATCCAGATAGATTTTCAATAAAGTTCGCAGTCAAAATGAATGCTGCGCTTTACACGAGGCCGAAGTTAGTTTCTTAAAGGCTTCCCGCTTTTGCGTGAAGTAAAAACCAGGTTATTTCTCACTGCAAGGGCGCGTATAACCTCATTATTTTCTATGGCTATTATTAATTAACTCAATAAGAAATAATTCAAAAATTAAATAAAAACTGGAAGAAATAAAACAAATTTCGCAACGGGTTTATTTCTGCTCACATTTACAGGGCTCTCAAACCTCAAGCATTAACTGTGAGGCACAACCAGTTTTACATGTTCACATGCCACATATTGTGTTTTTGTGTGGAGTTGTTCACCGAGTTATACGGAGTTAACAGCCACCTACCAGCTAATCATAAAATAGCATTTGTTGACTCTGGGTAAATTCCAAAATAAGTCACATGTGATCCCGCTGCACGCACACTGTTGCATGGATGTGCACAGCCTGTCACATGAGATGGTGCTTTGGTGCTACAAGGCAGAGGGTGTCTTCACAATTCCAAGGCAAACATGTCCAGCGTGACGAAAGCAAAGCAGCTTACCACCCCAGAAAGAGTCCAAACTACGGCATCGGCAAAGACAAACTGCTGATTTGTAGTGCCAGCTTTTTAGAACGACACAAAGTGACCACAAAAAGAATATAAAGAAAGCAGCCACTAAAGCAGTTACCAGTATTCCCCTGGCTGAGATTGCCAATGTGAGGATGACCGGCCATTTTGAAAAAAGTGTGAAGCCAATTGACAGTGAAAGGAATAGGTCAGAACCATGGTGTTGCTTCAGATGTGGAGAAGATGATCAGACCACAGTGTGTTCATGTGGCGCGCACTGGTCTCCATGAATCTCCAGATCCAGAGCTGTCTCAAGTCTTCCCCGGTGGCTTTGCCGGTGTTCTTGATGGCTCTGCTCCCTCCTCTTCCTGTGATGCCTGGCTTCACACCATATGATGAATCAAATGTTTCTCACAGATGACCTGTTGCTCCAGGTCCACTGAGAGCTGTCAGTCCTGAGCTGTTGACAGTATATCTGCTGCCTCCCTATTGAGTGCTGCCCTGGGTTGCTCTCCTGTTAAGGCAAAATCAACTGTACATGTTAAACTGGTGAGATGATCACAGGACTGTAAAGGTGCATACTGGTAAGGTGACACCTCTCTGGGTTGTCAGTAAGAACACCTTGGGAGGCAGATATAGTTCTAAGGTTTACTGGCCTTAAAAAAGCAGTACAGTAATGCACGGGGATTTTACACAGGCAGACCACTGGCTGTTACAGGTGCAGTGATTTAGCTGTAGACAGGGTGTGCATGTGGTTTAATGAAGGACATAAAATTGTATGAACAACTCAAGCAATGAGAACATGAAAGTATAATCTCCATCCGTCATGTGACAGTACTACCATTTACTGGTTAACCCAGTACCTATCGAACACGTACAGTAACAGTACTACTACTGCCCTCATTAATGCAATATCCTGTCCCTGATAAACATTCCAGAGCCTAAAGATAACTAAACAAATGGATTTAACATACAGAGTACACACCTAGAAAAACAAATGCAGAATATAGAGAGTCCGAGTGCGATATACTCAGCCTCGGAGCTCCTCAAAAGTTACATACTAACAACTTAGCGGCTAACTGCACTTCAGCATTACAGCACTGAATGCATTTATTCCAGGACAAATGGGGGTGAAACGTCTGCTGGCGTATGCGATGACTCTCTCAGCTCCGCCTCGAGCCAGGGCAAGTACTGCACCCAGCCCTTCTCTTGACGCATCAGTCTGTAGCAGGAATGGCAGGCTGTAGTCTGGATAACCCAGCACTGGAGCATTAACCAGTTTCTCTTTTAATGACAGGAAGGCCTCCTCGCATTCAGCAGCCCACACAAAGGGCTGGTCAGAGCCCGGGTTATTCTGGGCCCCTCTCTTCTTCTTTCTGGGGTCTCCTGAGGTGAGGCGGTGTAAAGGAGCAGCCAGACTGGAGTAGCATTTCACATACCGTCTATAGTAGCCAGCAAATCCCAAGAACTGGAGCACTTCTTTGCGATTAGTGGGCCTCGGCCAGTCCCTCACCCGGCTGATCTCGTCCGGGTCAGTCCTGATGCCATCGGCCGACACCAAGCGACCAAGATAGTTCACTTCCTTCCTCACCGGTTGGCACTTTGAGGGCTTAAGTTTCAGGCCATGCTCTCTCAGCCTATCAAACACCCGTTCTAGGATGTGGAGAAGACTATGATGTCGTCCAGGTAAATAGGGAGATGGGTAAAGTTCAAGTCCCCAAAGCAGCAGGTCATTAACCTTTGGAAGGTCGAGGGCACATTTTGCAATCCAAAGGGCATTCTGGTTGCCTCATAAAGCCCCATGGGAGTGCTGAATGCAGTCTTGTGCCTGTCGTGCTCCGCCTCCTCTACCTGCCAGTAACCAGAGGTCAGGTCCAGGGTGGAAAAATATTTGGCTTGTCCCAAAGACTCTAGGGCCTCCTCGATCCTCGGCAGGGGAAACGCGTCTCTGGTGCTGCAGGAATTAAGCCTTCTATAGTCAATACAAAGTCTTAACGACCCGTCTTTCTTAGTCACGACCACCACTGGTGAGGCATATGGACTCTTACTCGACGGATGACTCCTGCTGTCTCCATCTCTGTCCGCAGACGCCTTACATCTTGCCACTGGGATGGAGGTATCTTATGATAAGGCAGTCTGAAGGGTCTGGAGTCCACCAGTGGAATCTCATGCTGGATAGCTGTTGTGTGACCATAGTGCATGGGGATGCTGAGAGAATACGTCTGCATTCTTGTCCAGCAACTCCTTAAGACGCGCGCGTTGGGTCCCGATCTCCACCGCCGCTTCACTAAGGTCTGATAAACCCTTGTGTTGGTGAATAAAGGAACTAACAAATGTTGAATTGAGTTTACTGAAGTAATTTGTGTGGAACCTGTTGACAAACTACAGTTAATTCAACCTAATTAGCAAAAATTAAAGTCAGTTAAAGCATTTTATTTTGATTAATTAAGCTTGAATTGAATGTTTTGTTGTAAAGTTATTAGTTTACTTTGAATACACAAATATGTAATATGCAACTTCTAAACAAATTTTGTTAGTTACTTTAGTTAGTTAAACTCAAATGTCTCTAGTTGAGCGAAAATTAGTGATAATAGTTGGCTTGAGTCAAAAATATTATTTCTCCATAAAAAGCCTTGAAATTTTTGTTTTCAAGTTTCATGATTAAATTTTGTGGAACCTATCGACAAGAAAAAATTAATCAAGGTTTCATTTTTTTGAGTGTAATGTCCCAGAGGTGTTCCATTGGATTTAAGTCAGGCGAGCGTGGGGGCCAGTCAATGGTATCAATTCCCTCATCCTCCAGGAACTGCCTGCATACTCTCGCCACAAGAGGCCGGGCATTGTCGTGCACCAGGAGGAACCCAGGACCCACTGCACACACAGCATAGGGTCTGACAATGGGTCCAAGGATTCCATCCCGATATCTAAAGGCAGCCAACGTGCCGCTGTCTTATCCGTCGAGGTCTGTGTGTCCCTCCATGGATATGCCTCCCTAGAACATCACTTACTCACCACCAAAGTGGTCCTGGTGAACAATGTTACAGGCAGCTTAACGTTCTTCACGGCTTCTCCAGACCCTTTCACTTCTGTTACATGTGCTCAGGGTGAACCTGCTCTCATCTGTGAAGAGCACAGGGTACCAGTGGCGGACCTGCCAATTCTGGTATTCAATGGCAAATGCCCATTGAGCTCCACAGTTCTGGGCAGTGAGCACAGGGTCCACTAGAGGAGGTCGGGCCCTCAGGCCACCCTCATGAAGCCTGTTTCTGATTGTTTGATCAGACACATTCACACCAGTGGCCATCTGGAGGTCATTCTGTAGGGCTCTGGCAGTGCTCTTCCTGTTCCTCCTTGCACAAAGGAGCAGATACCGGTCCTGCTGATGGGTTAACAACCTTCTATGCAAGTATTGATGCACCATCCTGGAGGAGTTGGACTACCTGTGCAAATTCTTTAGGGTTCAGGTATCGCCTCATGCAACCAGTCGTGACACTGACCGTAGCGAAATGCAAAACTACTGAAAAAACAGTCAGAAAAGATCAGGAGGGAAAAATGTCAGTGGCCTCTACCTGTTAAACCATTCCTGTTTTGGGGGTCGTCTCATTGTTGCCCCTCTAGTGCACCTGTTGTTAATTTCATTAACACCAAAGCAGTTGAAACTGATTAACAACCCCCTCTGCTACTTAACTGACCAGATCAATATCCCAGAAGTTTGACTTGATGCTATACTCTGATTAAAAAGTGTTCCTTTAATCTTTTTAAACACTGTATATTTATATATGTATTGTTGTAGATTTGACTAGCACATAAAGATAGTTTTATGGTAAAAACAACTGTCCTGCACGAACATAGGTTAACCCGACTAACCTCTGCATCAATTAAAGTGAGAGATGTGTTTTTATGGCATTTTATGTTCAAAACATGTAGCAAACAATACATGTAGCACAGGGTTACCAAGGGATTAGTGATGTACTCATTCGCAACCCCCTGTTCAGTGTAGATTTTTAATAAGTGTTCATCAAACATTGGGATTCCATGCCCTGCATATCATCAGGTCACTGCTCCGTTACCATTCTCTAATGAGAAGCAAGAGACAGACATTTTGGTTCATGTTTGCTGTGCTTGTGAATCAGGGTGAGCTCCAGACATGTGTTATTACATAGAGAAAAGCCAGGTTGTATTAAGTGCAGTTCGGGAATGCTTCAGCCACCGGATTTTCCCTAATTTTGATGTATGCACTAAGTTTTTTCTGTGTTTTTTTTTTTGTCTGGAATAATCAGTTAATCCCGTCATACACTTTTCACTAACTACCTGCACAGCAACTATATATTAACCTGTGTGCTGCCAGCCAAATACCTCTCTGGGTTGCAACCTTCATCGAATGACATGTCACACTTTGAAGAAAGTGCTTTTTTGCTAAATTCAACTTCCTGCACTAAGGATGCTGTAAATGCTTTGCAATATATGTTGGAGTCACAGTAATGGGACAAAGCCAGCAGCCTCATCTACCTGGAGGTACACAGGCCGCTCACTGCTCTGCATTCCTCCTCAACAGACACCTTGCATGGCATCGATGAAACATAATGCAGGTCCCTGCTGTAGTTACACCGCTGAAGAGGACAAACTTTTATTTTATTCATCAGTCTAGAGATACACGTATGATGAAATTATTGATTTGATATTGACATAAAAAGCAATACCAAAAGTGTCACATATTATTCTTTTTAATGATCCGCATGAAATTGTTACATCCTCTCTGATATCATTCAGCTTATTTTACTAAACCAGTTTTCATAAACACAGCATTGCTTATGTTTTATGCTGCTGTTAGAGTTCAAGATGTTACAAACCTATCAGCTTATGTCGATCACTGATTGATGAACATGGCTGATTTCATTTGACCATTTCAGTTTGAATCTGTTAAGGTAGTAGTGTAGTTTTTAGTGGCATGGACAGTATTCAGAGGACATTTGGCGTTTGCTGCTCATGCTGGCTGCTTAAACTATGTGCTGGTCTAACTTACACAGTGTTACATTTATTCACACAATGAAAATCATCTATATGTATAGTCCTCCACTGAAGCAGATTAAAGACTTGGAATCACAGCTAAAAACAAACCATTATTGATTGTGGAATTACCTTAATCAATAGTAAATATAATTATAAATAATGAAACTTCAAACAATAACATGGTACTGAGACGATAATTTATTTTGCAAGTTCCCACAATGTAGGTTGCACTTCAAGGTTTCTCCTCTTTGGATGAGTTTGCCCACTAACAAAGAAATGATGAGTCTATAATTGAAATGGTGGGTCTATTTGAACAGTGAGAGACAGAACGATAACAAAATGCATTTCAAAAAGGTTCAATTGATTCACATT
>JABFDZ020000044.1:21893124-21903952 GCA_019775955.2 Pollimyrus isidori | reverse complement strand
GTTTTTGGACTGTGGGGGGAAACCGGAGGAAACCCCACGACGACACGGGGAGAACATGCAAACTCCACACACAGGAAACTAGGCGGAGACCAGAACCCGGGTCCCAGAGGAGTGAGGCAACAGTGCTAACCACTGCACCACCATGCCACCCCATTATATTTTAATGATATTAATAATATTTTGAATCCCCAGTCTCAGAAGCACCCATTCCTGAATAAATAGCCCGTCCTGAGCTTTAGGACGACGTGTGTGGTGTCATGACGGCTGCCTGCTGGTCCAACACCTAAAGTACCGGAGCCTTTGCATGTCCTGTTTTCCTGCAACCATCTCGTGAGGCAGCCAGGCTTTCCTCGCACCCTGGCATCATTAAAATGCCGGGTCGCTCTGCCTCAGGTTTATTAATGCCTTGGTACCGATTCCTTACCCTCAGTTCATGACACCAAGATAAGCAGGAACGGGATAGTTTGGCAGGTCATTAGTTTCGTCTCCGCTTCCCGATTTCATCGCTCAGGAGATGTGCAGGAGATTAACCCTCTTTGCTGGACTGTCACCCACTCTTAGTTAGACGATAAATACACCATTCCTTGGAGTTAAATTGTCCCCCTCAAATTAAATTGTCCTTCTACCACAGACTGTTAATATGCTCTGGCAAGTAAATCTTTATGAAATGTGTATGATTTCATTTTATATTTTCCGTTTTACTTGTATTTTTATTTTGTATACTGGTGTTGGGCAGATGGGTGGCACGGTGGTGCAGTGGTTCGCACTGTCGCCTCGCACCTCTGGGACCCGGGTTCTGGTCTCCGCCTGGGTCACATGTGTGTGGAGTTTGCATGTTGTCGTCGTGGGGTTTCCTCTGGGTACTCTGGTGTCCCCCCCCAGTCCAAATTGCCCGTAGGTGTGTGTGTGTGTGTGACTGGTGTGTGAGTGTGCCCTGCGATGGGCTGGCCCACCATCCAGGGTTGTTCCCTGCCTCCTGCCCATTGCTTCCAGGATAGGCTCCGGACCCCCCGCAACCCAATAGGATAAGCGGTTAGAAAAATGGATGGATGGGTGTTGGACAGGGGGTTTGACAAGTTACGCTGTAGCCATGACCTTGGTTTTGAAGTAAATACTAATATCAAACTTTATCATACCTGTGATATTACTGCTCCAATTTAGGCAATAAGCCTTTTGTATCTTGGTGATACACAGCACCCCTTGTACACCATAATGGAAAATTTAATCCAAATCCTAGTTAAGAGTCTAACCCTAATTCTAGGCATAGCCTGAATGTTGACCCTTACTCTAGACCTGACCTTAATGCTAAACCTAATATGAAACCTTAACATCAATTTATCTTTAACCCTAATCCTCAGCCTAAGCCCAACTGAAATGCCAACCATACACATAATGCTAATTTTAGGAGTAAACCTAATGCTGCCTCTCAGCCTAGGCCTAAACCTAAATGTTAAGCCTAATATTAATCCCAGGATTAACCTTAATATCAACCCTATCATTGACCCTAATCCTCAATTTAAGCCTAACGCTAATTCCAATTTTAAACCTAACCGTAACGCTGACTCTCAGACTAGGCCTAACCCTAGTGCTAAATCTAATGTCAGTCTTAGGTCTAACCTTAATATTAAACCTAACCCTAACCCTAATCCTCAACCTAAGCCTAACACTAATGCCAACCATTAATCCTAGGACTAACCCTGAGGCCAACACTAACCACAGGTCAAATCTAATAGCAAACATAGTGCTAGGCCTAACCCTAATGCCAGCCCAATCCTATATCAAGGATAAACCGTAATTCCAGCCCAATCCTATCCCATTTGATCACTGTATGACCCCTCTGTGAGGCATCGAGCCATTATATATCTACGATGGTACTAATCTGCGGAATTTTATCACGAATGATAAGAAAAAGCTCGAACGTGTGCTATAAGGACTTTTGTCTTTAAGGTTGGAGCAGTTTCACACCCCCTTCGCATCTGAATGAACTAGTTGGGTTGGTTGAAGTTCTTATCTATTACCTTGAAAGTGCAGTTTGTCCTTTGAAGATATGTTGAAGGCCCGTCCAAAGAGCCAGGTCTGATGTTACCCAATGAATCCTGACTTAAAGCTCCCACAGTTATATCAGGGTTGTTTTCATGTTGTCTTTCTTACAGGTTATCTAGTGGTAATGAGGAAGTCCTGCCCATATCTCCTTCTTTCAATTTGCGTTAGGTGTTTGAATTCGATTTGCGATGTGGGTTTTAATTGGGTAGGGGATTTCTGCTCTTCACGCCGACTAACGGGTAACAAATGCACCGTGAAAGGACTCCCTGGGGGCGTTTCCTGCCCGTGTCAGTCATCCATTAAGGGATGCCGTTTTAATGAGGCGTCCATTTTTGCAGCGCTGACCGGGTGTTCTGTTCGAATGAGCTTTCAGACAGCATCCCGTCTCAAAGGCAGTATTTTTAGAGGGTCTAAAAGAGCCAGATGTGCTTTTTATTTGAAGCAAACATTGACTTGTTTTTCCCTAATATTTCCTTTGCTTGAAGCCTTAAAAATGGTGACTGGCATATATAAATACGTCGATATTAAGTTCTAGTGCAAATGCACCATTGAGCGTTAACCCTATGATCACTGTGTGTATACTTCAGTGTTGGGCATTTCAGGTTCACAAGCTACAAATCCAGACCAGGATTTTGTTTTTACCAACCGGTTCAGCATAAGGAGTCATGGTCACAGAGTATTCAGCTGCTGGGTAGGAACAAAATCATGGTCTGGATTTGTAGGTTCTGGACCTGAAATGCCCAACACTGCATATGGAGACAACACACCCTATACATAAAGATAAGTTGATTTCTTTAAAGGAAAACTCACAAACTGCCGTGCACAACAAGGCATCATTACTAAGCCCGTATCTTTGCTTAAAAACGCTTAACTGGAATCATATAAAGTTGCCTACCAAGCTGCTCAGTGTAAAAAACCTCACACAATAGCTGAGGAATTAATTCTTCCCTTCGCTATCGATATGGTTGCAACTATGATTGATGAAGCAACAGCCAGCAAGTTAAAGACAATTGCGTTATCAAACAATACGATCGCGAGACGCATTCATGACATGTCAGAAGACATAGAGGAGCAGTTGACTGACAAGGTGCGGGACAGCCTCCACTTCGCGCTGCGGGTGGATGAAGCGACTGACAGTAACAGAGACTGTTTATTGATAACGTACATCAGATATATCGATGCCGAGGATTTAAAGGAGGATTTGCTGTTCTGTAAGCAAATCACTGGCAGAGCCACTGCAGAAGAAATGCTTTAAATCAGGGGTCACCAACACTGGTCTTGGAGAGCCACTATCCAGTAGGTTTTCTATCCTGCTTGGTTTCCGATGAGCCACAGCTGCTCCTGGTATTTACCTGAGAACAGCTGTGGCTCATCAGAAGCCGGGTAGGATAGAAAACCTACTGGATAGTGGCTCTCCAGGACCGGGGTTGGAGACCCCTGATTTAAAGCATTGACACGTACTTGAGAGCGGCTGATCTGAAATGGGAGGACTGTGTGGGGATCTGCACAGACGGGGCTCGGGGTATGGCTGGGAAACGTGACGGGCGGCAAGAGCTCATGAAGCGTGTCTCTCCCAACGTGCAGTGGACATACTGTATGATCCATCGAGAAGCACCGAGTCCCGAGCTGAACGATGTAATGACGGAAGTCATCGCTGCAGTAAACTATATGAAAACACGCCCCGTCAAAACCCGTATATTTTTTGCCCCGTGCAAGGAAATGGGCTCCAACCACACAGCTGTTTTGCTTCACAGTGAGGCTCGTTTGCCGTCTCATACAGGAAAGTTTAACCAGAATATCTGAGCTCCGAGATGAGATCAGCGCTTTCATGGAGGAAGAGGGTCACGAGCTTGCCAACAAGTTTAAAAACGGCAAATTCCTCCTGAAAGTTGCATAACTGAGTGACGTGTTTCAGAAACTCAATGAAGTAAATCTGCAGATGCAAGGCACCAACACACACCTTCCACATCCGGCAGATAGAATCACATCGTTCACAAGACAACTGGAGATGTGGGAGCAGCGAGTTACTCAGGGAAATTTAGACCCATTTGGGAACCTGAAAACATTCATTGAGTTCAACAAACTTCAGAACACAATTATCCCAGGCATTAAAGCTCTCATATACAGTAAATCTCATATACAGTAAAAATATTTCCAGAAGTATTTCCCAATGCAGGAGCCTAAAAAATTTGACAGGATCTGAGACCCCTTCAGTGCTACACCACATGAGGATTTCAGCACTGCTAAGGAGGAACAGTTCATTGATGTCACCTCAGATTCGTCAGTGAGGCTGCAGTTTAAGTCTAAAACACTGGCTGCATTTTGGATTGCAGTGGAGAAGGATCACCCAGTGCGAGGAGGGAAAGCTGTGCACACTCCTTCACACTCCTTCCTTTTGCTACCTACGTGAGGTGGGTTTTTCTGCTGTGGCCTCTATTAAGACAAAATACAGATCAAAGCTGGACATTGAAAAGGAACTCAGAGTGGCTGTTTCCCAGCTGCGACCCCGATTTGAGAGGATTTGCAGCACAATGCAAGCCCACACCAGCCACTGAAAAGTGTGAGACTTGACATGATCCCCTTCTAAGTTCTTTTCTGACTGGGAACTGGTTAATTTTCCCAGTCATTTCCTAATTTATAACTTCAGCATGCTCTTTTTTCTCCCACAATGGTGAAATTGCACTATTTCTGTTTTGTAATTGCACTTCTTTCCCTTAATTATAAAAGGGAGTTGTATTTCACATAAAGTTTTAATATGAACCTGTGTAGTTTGAATGGGGGAGGGCTCAATAATGTTGCTATCTAGAAAAGGGGGGACCACTTTCTGCAGAAAGAGTTTGGGAACCACTGCTCTATACAATAATTTGATGGGTAGGATGAAATATCGGAACAGCTGTTTCAGGTTTAGTATAAGAATATAGGGTAGCACAAAATTATGGGTAGTTGTTTCAGATTTAGATCCATTTTTTAGTTCACTGGTTGCGCATACACAAACCCTCCAGGTAAGATGTTCTGCTGGGTAGGAAAAAAAAAAATTCCAAACACCACCTGTCACGTACCGCGTTGTCCGTCCCGTTCAAGCCCTGTGTGTCGCCACGCCCACCTTGTTCCCTATTGTTATTAACCAGATGTAACTCACCTGTGAGGCGAATGCCGCTCGCCAGTCCCGTGTTTTGTCTTGTGTATTTTAGGCTGCGTCAGAGTCTGTACCGGCAGTCGCGGCATTGATGTTGTTTTGTCCGTGTGCATGTGCAAGGAATAAACCCCCCCGTTCTTGTGATCCTGCCTGGTGCCGCTTTGCTCACCTTGCACGCAACCCGGACCGTGACACCACCCCCACCCAATTTATCAATACCCTCCTGAGACCCCACCCATTAATTTACGTCCATTGTAGTGGACATTTTATTTATCTCTTCACTGATGTTAGGAAGTGTATTTATTCCTGTTGTGCACTAAAAAGGACGTCTGTGAAATTAAAAATAAATTTAAAAAAATCTGAATTGTAAGTTGTCTTATTTTCTCCAAAGACAAATAACCTACAATTGAAGGACACTTCTCCTCCTTGGTTCTCAAGAGGATATTTCCTGACAAAATTGGCCAAGCAGGGGGTTGAAGAAAAATATCATGCCATATATCACCATAATACTGCCTAAGGCTAGCCAGCAACCCCCCCCATATTTTTCCGCCTCCAAGATGCTTAGGGTAGGGTGCCTGTGCAAAGCTTACCCAAGTCGAAGATAACTCAGATTGAGGCAAGTCTGACAGAGTCCTGTTTTCAATTGTATGGTATATATCACTTATGAGTGTGGTTATGCTTCAAAATTAGACTTGAGTCATCATTTCTTTTTCTACAAAGTCATAGTATTTTGTAACATTTAGTATAACCAAGGGTTGAACTTAAGAATTTTGGTTACTAGCTAACTGGGCTATTTTAGTAAAAATGTAGTTTTAACTAGTCAGTGGAGTAGTGCTCATTTTATTTGTACCCTTCGTTTAAATTTGTGGCGAGTGGGTTAGCCTTATTTCCAGTCCTGTTATAGCGTTAATATTACGTTAGTGGCTTTGCTGACCCACTGTGATATCAGACATTGCCCAGTATCCAGAACAGGAATGCTACTCCCTTAATTCAAAATACAAAGATGTTTTTAAAATTGCTGAAAGTGAAGCGGTTTTTAATGAGATACATTGGTAACATTTTTACACTCGCATGTAAAATTAAATAAAATTCAATTAAAAACAGTGAATATAAATAGATAACATAATTAAGCATAACATTAGACCTAAGAATTATAGCGGCAAAGAATTTTAAGAGTATGGATATATTTAAAAGTAAAACATGACATTAGGAATGTATAGTGCCCTTCTCATCTCTGTTACAACTGCATCCACAAGCTAACGAAAAAGCTTTTCAGGTACATTTTATACCATGTTTTTAACGTGTGATGGTGTAAGTCATTTACTCATTTATTTGCTATTCCCTGATGTTTTTTTCACACGAAAACTGCTTCAAAGTGGAAAACTGAGCAAAATTATCAAATTGTTAACAGAAAACAGGTTCACACCTGCAAACACGTACAATATTTACATATTCAATAGCAGATATTCACGTAGCAAAAGTATTACATGAAAACAACGTATTTCAATTTTTTTTTTTACATAGGTTATTTTACATACGCATTATACGTATGTGCTGTTAATTGCTTGTATGTACTGATGCATAATTTGCATTGTTGTAAATCTTCAGGTATTGTGATTTTAGAGATTGTAGTGAAATTGCAGCTTGGTCACAAAAACGAACAGCAGAACAGATCAAAATGGAGGAGTGAAAGATGAGCGCAGAAGTGTAAGACCAACTGTGTCTTTGAGTAAATACATAGACAGCTGTCAGCATATGCATGACTGAGTACTCTGAGTACTCAGTAAGTACATCCCAGTGACTTCTCAGGCTTCTGACTTATCCTTCTGCTTCTTGCTCTTCTTAAGGAAGGACGGTGCCTTGAATTTCTTTTTCTTCTTGGAAGGGGATTTGGAGGGGGAGCCCTCTGGGGTGGGGCCAGTAGGCTTGGAGGGAGGTGCGGCTGGCGGTGCTGTGGGGGGGGCTGGCGATGTCTCGTTGGTGGACAGAGCCTTCATGCTCTTCTCCAGTTCCTCCTGCCTCTGGTCCTCTTCCTTGCCATTCTCCAGCGGGGTCTTAGATGGCTCCGTGGTTTTATTCAAGTTCACCTCATCTGGTATCGTGTGATGCAAAAGAAATTAACAAAATCTCCTTGCATACGTGTCCCTTACCATCCACTCAGTGTCTCATTAAAAGGTTCTGAAGAGTCAATGGTTTCTCACTAATGACACAAGACTAATGAGAACCAGGCTATTCTACCTGTCAGTACATCAGGACACACAGAAACAGACAGACAGAAGAGAGGTATACAGCTGTGGAGACAGGTGAACAGCTGGTTATGCAAAACTGACAGCATGGATCCAATCTCAAAGGTTGGTTCTGATACTGGCAGTTAGTGAGACACAGAACAGTGATCCAGAAAGAGATCATCACATCACCTGATGGCTTAATGTATGATTGTTAAAATTGACTTGTATCCATTTTGGTTTGCTGTATGCCTATTATGCTGTTTGCATAATATTAAAAATGGTACCTTCAAAAAGACGGGGTATACTCCAATAACAGTATGACTATAAAATCAATAAGCCAATTACAGTGGTACCTCAGTTCTCAAACTCACTAGAACTCAAATTTCTTGAAAGTCGAACAAACCAGTTTGACCTAGAACTCGATCTGAATATCAGAAGTTGAACCGTGAATGCTGACCTGTTATAAATTGTACGCGCCAGGAAATGAGTCATACTACAATGCAATTCTTACTTGAATGCCTTCTTCACAGACTGGACGATTAACCAAATAAAGCAGTGCAACAGTACAGTAACTAACTATAAATAAACCACTAACTTGCCTGTACTATTAGAGCATTTATGCCATTTATTTAAACTTCATTTTACCAGGTAAATTAACTGAAAACCAGTTCTCACTGCTTTACATGATATTTGGAAGTAATAGCAGATTACGCTTCAGAACTGACGGGGATACAAACGTCATGTGTGTAACTATTCAGCCAATAAGAACAAAGGTGTGTCGTCAAGGAGGCGGTTCCAGTAAGGATCCTCTGCTGTCTGATCTCTTAAGACCGAGAGTGAGGGGGAAACGGCCAAACATGGCAAAACAGTGGTGCTGACCCAACAGGTGATGCAACAGCCTTTTGGCATGCTGGGTCTCACCTGGCATAGGAGGGTTAGTGGGGGAGGGGCACTTTTCTGGGGAAGAGGCAGGGGGGGTCCCCTTCTCATTCACCAGCTCCTCCCCACCTGACACAGAGTCAAGGAGAGAGATACATATAAAATCCCCATATGCATGGAGCTGGGTAGGAAAGCGAGGGGGGTGTAAGTGGAAAGTGAGTGAAGACTTTGTGAGTGATTATTAAGGGTGGGGGGGGCGGCACGGCGGGGCAGTGGTTAGCACTGTCGCCTCACCCCTCCAGGACCACCATGGCTGTGGAGCTTGCATGTTCTCCCTATGTCATCGCGGGGTTTCCTCCAGTCCCACCCCACAGTCCACAAACATGCTGAGACTAATTGCAGTTTGTGTTTAGGTGCGTGTGAGTGAGAGTGTGCCTTATCCCGGGTTGTCCCCTGCCTTACATCCACAGCCTCTGGGATAGGCTGCATACACCCCCCCCCGCACAACACTGAACAGGACAAGCAGTTTCAGTAAATGGATGGATGTATTAGAGGCAGGTGGGAGTTAGTTTTACTCTAATCAAATTCAGAGCAGATTTGAATTAAACACCCTTGGGCTCCTCACGCTTCATGTACTTCAAGGGGAATTCCTTCAAAAAAGGTCACACTGTTCCCTACAAACCCTGAGGAAACTGGATTACACACACAGCTGTTTCCCAAAAAAAAAAGCAAAACCCTATCATCAGCAGGAGATGCTTCTATCCAGGTATTTGACATGTGATATTCACTGTGAAATAATGCCCCCGCTCTACCATTTCCATCACTAATCCTCAGTGTCCGCAGGAAATGGTTACTTGGAGTGAACTGAGGAGCATATATGACAACGTTTGGTCTAAAGGTATCCAACAGCAAACACCAGGAATATGAAACTACAGAATGCAGCTGGAATTTCCCTTTAAGGCACAATGGGACTCCAGATCCATGCGAGTAGTTTATTACTGAGGCCCTAATGCAGCATGTCGGTGTGTAGTTATACTGTGGGACATTTGTCGGCCTAACCGTTTTGCTCATACTAGACAGTGCATGATGGGTCAGTAAAAATTTCAGACTTGGGTTAGCAGGCAGACAAACACTGTCTTTCATCAGTGTGAACACAACCGGGTTCTGGGCTCGGTTAACGCACCGTCCTCCACGCCGGATTGTTGCTTCCTCTCGACCTCCTGCTTATACTCCTCCAGCTCTTTATCGGTGAGCTCATTAAAGGGGTTTGGCGGCTCAGGCTCCGGGGAACTCAGTGTCTTCGGAGGCTCCCCCTCCAGGCCATTCTGCCCAGCTGTCAGTTCTGTTTCTGTCGACTGGGGGAGTAAAGAGAAAGTCAGGTACTCATATAGAGTTGTGAGTGCTCGGGTACTCATATAGAGTTGTGAGTGCTCAGGTACTCATATAGAGTTGTGAGTGCTCAGGTATTCATATAGAGTTGTGAGTGCTCGGGTACTCATATAGAGTTGTGAGTGCTCGGGTACTCATATAGAGTTGTGAGTGCTCAGGTATTCATATAGAGTTGTGAGTGCTCAGGTACTCGTATAGAATGGTGACAGTGTTTGCCTACAAGCTGTTATTTCACCTGCCCATTTACTCGATGGAGCAACAGCAGGGAATATTGCTGTCTTGTGCTTTATTTCACGCTTCACTGTGTGACTCTGGCCACCAGTGGGTGCTGTTCGGCTTTCTGGTGCCTGCTGGCAGAATGCACACCTCCCAGCGGGGTGAGCCTATGACATACCGGGGGACTCTTCTCGGTTATGACGCCGGCCAGCAGCTGGGACTGAGGTCCAGCTGTCTTCATGTCTTGGCGGTTCTGCTCACGGATCTGGAACGGGATACCAGCCTTCATTAAGCCAACGACACTCACGGCTCCAAGCTCTCCGCTTTCATCAGAAGTTCAGCTCCACGTTCCCCAAAGGCAGGCTCTATAAAACCCACAAAAGCCTGCTGTGGTGCACATCTCAGCCCAGACCAGCCCACCTTGTTCCTGGTCTCCAGCACCTCCTGCGGGTTGGTGAACATCGGGACGAACTGATTTGGATTCTCGATCTTAATGCCCGTCCCACTGCCCTGCGTGGCCTCTTCCGTCTTCAGCCACTGTGGGGGGGGGGTGAGGAGCAGGACGAAATCAGGCATCGCGATTCTGGGCATAGGGCGGCACAGCCTGCGGTTGGCACAGGGCTCAGTGCATACGCCAGCGCCTGAAGTAAAGCTTATGAAACGATGGATTGCACAGGTCCGGATTTAGCCACTAGAGGGCAGAGGAGGCCAAGGGACCGACTAAACACTGAGAGATGGGATTTCCCTGCATTGCGGAGAGCGAGAGAGAGGGGGGAGAGGAGGAGTCGACCCACTGGCATGACTTATCGCTTTCAGCACAGACGATAAATGGGCCTCTGTCGCTCTGCATCTCCCCACACCCCTCGAGTGCTAATGGTTGGGGGGGGGGGGGGGGGTTACACACAGGGGGGCGGGGGTGTCCTGGGCGGGCCGGGTC
>JABFDZ020000044.1:21762184-21786727 GCA_019775955.2 Pollimyrus isidori | reverse complement strand
ACACGCTGGAGAGACTATGTCTCTCGGCTGGCCTGGGAACGCCTCGGGATTCCCCCAGAGGAGCTAGTGGAAGTGGCTGGGGAGAGGGAAGTCTGGGTTTCCCTGCTGAGACTGCTGCCCCCGCGACCCGATCCTCAGATGAGCGGAAGATAATGGATGGATGGATGGATGGAAGTGCTGGCGGTACAAGTTCTCTGGGAGAATGGAAACAGCTGATCCAGTATCTACAAATAGTTCAGTGTCACCTGATTTACCGCTCTCTGTGTGCAAGGAAACAGTGCGTGTCAGATATTGTTTCTGTTTCATTTGCAAAAGCGGTTATAAGCTTAAGACTGTTAACTCAGGTACAGTAATTCTTGTACATTTCAGGTGGGAGCTGAAGTACGACAGACTTGCAAAATGTCCAAATTTACCACACAGTCTGCATTTTGACCGTTTAGCTGGACATTTAGGGTAATTCGTTAAGTGAGATGCAGTGCCACAATGGAAGCATGTTTTTGCATCCATTTTTCTCTGCGAGTCATGAGATGGCATCTGATAAGAAGCAGCGGGCTTACGTGGTACAGATTTCTGACGCCACCGCGGTTTTGTACCTACTGACCCACGTGGGCCAGTATGCACCACTTTAACCAAAGTTTCAGTCCGCTCTATAACTTTAGCCTCTGCTACTGCAGACTCAATTTGTCCCGCGATAGTAATCGCTTTTTGCAGAGTGAGGTCCGTTTCCAACAGCAGACGTTCCCGTATACATTCCCATATACGAATCCATGAATTAAACTGTATGGTCAACTCAAAAAAAGCAGGAGGGGTTGAGAGGGCAAGACGAGGATGGCCTCGTCACCAATATGTTGTGTATTCGTAACAATAACTCTCAGTACTCGAGTAGTATTACAACTGATTCTCTTACTTTTAATGATCACCTCTCTCCCTCGTCCTCTACCTTATCTTGTGACAGCGACACCTGATACGTATGTATTTCAAAACACCACACCATTCAAAACCTTCACACCAAAGGAAGGTCCAGAACCCTAGGAGATCGGAGAAAGAGACTAGCTAATGGTGTTCACGACCATGTTGACTTTCACCACAATTTTTCTTCAATCAGATATGTCAATATGGGTTTAATGAACTACTTAACAAAATAGAAGAGAACCCAGAATAAGTGGAAATACACTATATGGACAAAGGTATTGGGACACACCTCTAAGTCACTGAATTCAGGTGTTTCACTCAGACCCACTGCCCACAGTTGTATAAAATCAGCAACCTAGTCATGTAGTCAGAATTACAAACATTTGTGAAAGAATGAGTTATTCTGAAGAGCTCAGTGAATTCAAGCATGGTACTGTCACAGGATGCCACCATTGCAATAATTTCTTGACTGCTAGATATTCCGCGGTCAACTTTAAGTGGTATTATTACAAAGTGAAACCATTTATTAACAACAGAAACTCAGACACAAAATGGCAGAGCAATTAAAGTAACAGCAAGTAAGTAAAGTGGGTTACTGAGTGCTTAAGTGTACAGTGCATTGAAGTCACCAACGCTGTCATCTTAATAACTGCAGCGTTCCAAACTTCCTCTGGCATTAACCCCAACACAAAAATTTTGCACCAGGAGCTTCATAAAATGCAAGCCTTACATCACCAATTGCAATGCCAGACATCAGATACAGTGATGTAAACCACTGGACTCTGGAGCAGTGGAAATGTGTTCTATGGAATTATGAATCATACTTCTCGGGCAGTCTGATGGATAAGTCTGAGTTTAGCGGATGCCAGGAGAACGTTACCTGCCTGACTGCATTGTGCGAACTGTAAAATCCGGTGGAGGATGGATAATGGTATCAGGGTGTTTTTCGAGAGTTGGGCTAGGCCCCTTAGTTCCAGTGAAGTGAACCTTTAATGTGTCCTGTTCCCTCCGAGCCAGCAGGCGTCACTGGTTGTCAAGGGCTGGGGTCATTCCGGAATGCATTGATCAATTCCAGTCCACATCAGGAAATGGAACTGGAGTTGGAACTTAAGTCTCCCTGAAACTGAAATTCAACTCCAGTTCTGTTCCCCATAGTTTTTTCCCAATCCCAGCTCCAGTTCCATTTCCTGAGTTGCACTGGAATTGATCGATGCATTCTGGAATGGCCCCAACCCTGCTGGTTATACTGCTTCCCCCTCCATGCCTTCTAGGCCTTTAGCCCTATGGTTTCCCTGTTTCGCTGGCCACCGCGTAGCTCCAAGGTTGAGCACGTGGCTCAGAAGCTGGGCCTTCCAGCCATGAGTTTGAGGCTAGCGGGAGACCAGCCTCATGTGTTATTCAATGTTTAGCGGTTTTCTCGTTCCCTAGTATCTGTTAATCGTCTTTGTTTCCCTATTTTATGTTTACCCTGCCCGTGCCCTGTTTAATTCTGTACTGTGTCTGCTTATGTTTCTAATCTTTCCCTAGCATTGTAACCCTTAGTGTTTGGAATAGTTTATGTGTTTGTTGAGGTTCCCTAGTTCTGTGCTTAATAATTGTAAGTTACTCGATCTGTTGTTTGTTTTCCTGTGCCTCTATTTATTTAAGTGCCTGCCCTCCCTCCATTCTTTAACTGTGCACTTGTACCTCTGCTTGTTTTGTTATTCCGGCTCCCCTGGTTTGCTCTGTCCCCTAGCCGCATCTACTTAGTACTTTCTTTTTTTTGTCTTTTTTTCCTGTTTGGTTTTGGCCCCTCACATTCCGTTTATTTTGTGCCGTTCCCTGGTGTGTTCAGCTCGTTTAACCATTGTTAAGCAGTGTTAAGCGTCATTGTGCTACTTGGAGCCATGCCGTGGAACAACACGTCTTTTCACCCTTTGCCATGCCCCATCGTAACACAATGCCCGACCTCACCAATGTTCTTCTGGATGAAGAACAGCCCAAAGTCTTGTAGAAAACGTTCCCAGAAGAGTGGCATCAGTTATAGCTGCAAAGGGGTGACAATCTCTATATTAATGCTGATGGGTTTATAATGTCATAGATGTCCCTATAGGTGCAATGGCCAGGTGTCCCAGTACTTTTGTCCTTAAAGTGTACATTACTGCTTATGTCCTATTTAAATTTCTTTTCGGGGAATTTGTCTTGTTTCTTAGCATTTTTAAGTTTGCTTCACTCCACGTCCCCTAAGCATATAGCAACATTTGGACTTTGGCAGATTTTCACATCTTCATTACAATTCACTCATTACAATGCATATCATACGGGAATCCACACACAGCACAAAAAAATAACAGCATACGAAAACATGTCAATCATCAGCGACATAACTAAACATAGCAAGAGAGTCCTGAGCTGTTGTGTGTGTGCTTTTTGGTGGTTTCAGTTCACAGTCTGGAGGTATGGGTTCTATTACATGAAGCCATTTTCCCAAGTTATTTACAGAGATGAGTGTTTTTACCTCAATATAAGACCTGATTAATCCAAAATAATAAGAGGCTGCATGCTCTCAGCGAGGGATTCATTAAAGGTGCCTCTCCCATGACCCTTTTTCATTTTCTAACAATAAACCCTGGCTGTTGAGACCATTTGGTCACGTGATACATGACAGGAGGGAAGACGCAACGCAGCAATGGCTCATTTTTTATTCATGACGCCAACCGTCTGCTTTCAGACTCCACTGGCATGTCACGGGGAGGTGATACGCACACACCTCCATCAGGCCCATGCCCGCACAGGGCCAATCGCTCAAACCCATGTAGCACTCAGACACATGCTTTCCGAACAAACGGCACCCTCCACCTTAATCTGTAACCGCCAGCACATCCACCATCACCACGTCGACTTTGATTATTGTCTGCTGAGAAGACAGACTGATTGCTGCCACATTCATAAACACCTCACTGAGGTCAAACTCATTACCAGGCTTGGGACAATTGGCATCGACATCAACTGATCGAATACGATCAGCTCGTCTTGAATACAAATGGTAGCGCGGTCCAGAGATCATGTATCATTGGGTGTGTCTGTTTCTACTGGTATGAGCCTGAGTGAGTTACAGGCCAAAGGATTGGGAGACAAATGGGCAACCATCTAAACAGCCCTCATGTCTTTGGCCTCCCGATCACAGGGTCACACACCCGAGAAAAGCTGCCCGGTGCCTCACCAGACAGACACTGTGGTGAAGATCTCACACAGGTGAGCGATAGGCTTGCATGACATCCCACCCAGATGCTATATGGTGTTATGAAATCTTGCTGATAGAATTTGCCACAAATTTTATCATGGAGCACCCTGTATTACTAAAGATACCACCCAAGCCTTGAAAGCGAATAACTAATTTTCTGAGCAAGAAGTTTATAATTAGCTTTATAGAGTAATAAAGACTAATTCTGTGTGACATTAACATGTGTTGGACAAAAATAACTAGGCTCACACACGTTTCTTTAACTCTTGAGAAACTTCCTGTTTTTTGTTTCATGAAGCATCAGCAAATCGTTTATACAATTTTTCAACTACCACCCACATCTACACAGCTGCGCAAGAGATTAAACTTAAGTAGCCACATGAAAATGTCCTTACTATGCCTTACTATGTACTGAAGAACAGTCTCTCCTTTATATTGCATGTGTTACCATTCATGAGTCATGCGGTTGGGGCTTCTGAGCCAGAAAAAGGCAAAATATGTGATATAACTTCCAGGCAGGGCTGAGCTGCTGTGGGAACACCGTTAAATCTCTCGTTCACAGCGCTGGTCCTCTGTGCTGATGTATGTGAACGATGTTCCCAGGAGGTTTTCTGGAAGCTCCTCCACTGTGCGGGGACAAGTCAGGGATCAGTGGACAGAAATGACAATACACAATACTCAATATTAATATTAGCAGCACAGTACAGGTGATGCGTATGCAAGACACACACATACACAATCACTCCATATATTTTATTCTATTATTAAATACTTAAAAATGGGCTGTGACTGGTTTAAAATTTTGAAAGAATGAGGCTTATTAAACTATTAACCAGATTAAATTCATACTGTTTCTGAAAAACCACAAGAGATCAATCTCCTGTTAAAAACATTACATTGGATTAAAACCAACATGTAACACAAAAGACTACAACAGCTGAAAAGCAGCATTCAGATAGATGTTAAAATATCAATTTAAATGGGCAAATTGTATGATATTTATGGTGCTACCTTGCATGAGACTAAATACCTCAATGTTTTTTTTTCTTTTTATGGGTCCCTGTGTTTAATGAGGAAATATCCTCTGAGGAGGTTTCAAATTTTTGTATTGTGATTTTATGAAAGGCATCATTTAATTGATCATCATTTGTTTCCTTTGATTTTTGATGTGTAGTTTTAAATGGAAGTGTTATCCACTTCAGAAGCACACTGCCACGTTGGGTAAAACTGATCTCACCACACCCCCTAGTGGATATTCTTAAAAGGATTTACAATTCCTGAAGTATCAGGTGTTTTTATCCTAAGCAACTGACAAGAGAGGGAAGGGTTACAACTTATGCATGCTAAGTGGGATTTGAACCCATGACCTTTCTATCATTAACACAATACTTGTTGAGCTACAGGCTGGGGTACAGCTAAAAAGACTGGGTCTCCAACACAGTCCAATCCATTATGTCGCTCCCTCAAATGCTCTCAGAATAGTCCTAACTTTGTGTCCTTTACGGTGTCTCTGGCTACAGGAGCATCTGAAATAACACAATACAACAGGACTGATCCTATTGCTTAAATCTGTATTTTCTAAAGGCCGTAGAACTCCAAACTGTAGCCTGTAATAACTTGATTTGTGACCACGGGCCTGAGCACTGCTTATTAAACACTGCTTACTTAAGCTCCTGAAACTACAGGAATCTTCTAAGATACAGAGAAGTACTACGCATCTACAATCATTGACCCAATTGTGCACTGATTTTCAACCAACATTATTACACCACACAACTGATGCAGCAGAATGTGAAAGAAAATCACGCAGCAAAATAACCATGAATTCTCAAACATTTTTTACAGATTATTTCTTCAATGAGCACCGAAAAATACTCGACCATTTTAAACATTTTTGTTTCAAAAATGAGTATTAAAAAACATTAAATATGTCTAATAAACTTACTAGTACAGTGGTACCTCGGTTCTCGAACTTAATCCGGATAGAATTTTTCCCATAAGAAATAGAAAACCCTCCAAAATTACACCTAAATATGCATTTTTTAGCATTTAAACACAAAATGAACTGGATAAAACAAGAAGAGTTTTTTTTTTCTTAATGGCTTCCAAAAAGATAAAGATCTTATCCCAACATTATTCCTGTCCTGCCCCGATTGTCCACTCCTTTCATGTGCCACGCCCCCTCATTAACCTCGTGTGGGATCCCCATGTGATCAGCTGTTTCTGGATGTTGTAATTAATCCTCTGCATTAAGTCCGCTTTTCAGTTTGTTTCCCCAATCCGGTCATTAGGTGCGTTCGACTTACTTATAGCGCTGGCTTAAAGCGACGTATTTTGATACTGATGCAATGCATTATGGTTAGATGCATTGTGACCACTCACCAAGCTGTACAAACTGAAATGGCCTCCGTGACGACACACCTTTGCTCTTATTGGCTGAATAGTTTAGCTACACGCATGACGTTTGTATCTCAGGCAATTCCGATGCATCATCTGCTATTTCTCCCGAATAAAGCTGTGAAAACTGGTTTTCAGTTAATTTGTCTGGTAAATTAGAGCTTAAATAAATTACATAAATGCTTCTGCCCAACATTGTTTCTGCCCAATGTTCCTAATAGTGTTATTTGTTTGTGTAGCCTTATTTGTAAGGTTTGCAACTGTGAACTAGTTGTCTGTCACATTTATGGCAGAGTAGTGTACAGGATCCACCAGTGTTTTCAGTACTGTTTCTGCCATGGCAGTGAATGGTTGAGTGCCTTCACAGCCTGAATAAGGGACTCCATTAATTATGTAGCCAGCTACAAACATTACACAGAAGGAATAATTCCATCCCATATATGCCCAGCTTAATGGGCAAATACTGATAAAGGCCACGGCATCCTCGAAAAGGAATGAATTGTTCAACAGTTGTCACATATGCGCAAACCAAGTAGTTCTTTTTATAGCTTTCGCAGCAGTATTTGTTTGAATGTATTTATTCCAAAGGTAGCTGAATACTGATCTACCACCAGGACCACAGGACCGAAGGGGTGTTTTTGAAACAATACACTGCAAGCAGAAACAATGACACCCAATACTACTCTTGTCTAATCCTTATCATTCAGTTTCCATACATTCAGATCTCTTCATTTGGATGCAAAGAAAAATCTGCCATATTTTTTCCATATTATCAATAACCATATTCTTCAAGGGTCCATTAATGAGGCACAGCAATGTGTCCAGTTCACTTTGCATAAGTCTGATATCTCTTCTCATGTCCTCTTTTGTATGCATGATGTTGAAAGACCTGACCATGTTGGGCGTACGGGCTCAGCAGATGATCCCACAAGTCCATTCTTGCCTCTGTAAGCAGGTTCTTCTCCTTGTGCAGAAGCTTCTTGTTATTGTACCGCTATTTGTGCGACCTGCACAGGTCCTTGCACTATCAATGTCTAAGCTTCTTCTGCATCCCTTTCTGCCTCCGCTTCATTCTGTGCCGCCTTCTTCAGCACTGAAGAACTCGACCTTCGTCATCCACGTCTTTACTGGGGCTTAAAAAAACACACATTTTGTCAAAATAATAATTTTCACTAAAGTCACAAATACCTAATGCATAAAAAACGATTTGTTGTTACAAAAGATTTGTGCATAAAAACAACGTAGACACATAAAAGCACCGTAACCAAAATGATGAATACAGTGTATCGCTTACAGTACTACAAAAAAATATTCCTTATATTAAAAAAGGATAAGTTAATCACAAATATTTTTTCTAGTAAATTGTCGCAATCAAATCAAAAGAGGCTTACCCAATTGGAAAGGTCAGAAATCCAATCTCGTGAGGCCAGCGAATATCTTTTGTTTGGTCGTCAGCGACCTATGTTGATTTCACAGGGAAATAGTTATAGTACGGGAAATTGGCACTGAATGAAAACGAACTCTACTGCTTCTTTGTTGGTGCATATAAATGGCGTCTTCGAATAAGCTAAACACAGTCAATGCAAAAATACGTGGCTAAAACCATCCGACAAACCGCATGTCTTAAAGCATTTTCAGCTTTAGCAAGTTTCTTTCCCATCCATTCCGATACGTGCTTTCGTCACCATAGCTACGGCCAGGACGCTTGACGCGCGTCTGCCGGAAGTGTGTACGTGCGTCTAGCACGCACGACTGCGTCATTTCCTATGCAGTGGCAAAGTGACATGACGACCCTAAGGCAGGGTACAAAGAAGATGGCGCCGTTTGTTGGCATATTACGATTTAGTGTATGTAAGGTCTGTCGTTGTATTTTTAGAAGTTGTAATATTGTTTCCAAATCACTTACTTTATATACTACACTATACTTAATAAAACGTAGCTAATTTGCTAAATTATCTAATTTATAGTGATTTAATTGTATTTTCTATGAGGGTTCTACCATGAAAATTTGTAGGTCATTTTCATGAATGCTTGACACACCTGTATTTAGAGAAAACGAATAGGATGGACGGTGCCTTACAGACCTCAATTCACAAGACAAGCAAAAAAAGCCTTTTGTAATTTCTGTAAATTGACATGAAATAAATTTAATAAATCTACCTGTTCAATAAAATTATTGGAACTACTTTTATGAAGAAAATTTTAAAATAAATTTAAAAAATACTCAAAGAAACTAGTTCTGAGTGCAAAAAATAAATATAAAATTTATTAAGACACCCACAATATTTCAAATATATTCGAACAGCTCATAACCCAGATGGATGTGTAACCTCATAACAAAACTGACAGGAAAATAAATAAGAAAAAAATTCACTCATCTTTATCATTAAAACAGAAATAATGTAGAATAATCATTTAAAAATAAAATCACATTGCCTCATTTTCTCCAACAATCTCCACAATTTATTATTATTAAAAATGGAACTGTAGTCATGGTCAGTATTAAAGCCACGAGGCCAACCTTAAAATCTTAACACCAGAAATTGACATAATTATAATATACTAATGCATTGAAATTAATTACCCTTAATTTCGACTGTTCTAATATCTACAGTTGAATAGTACATATAGATCATATTACAAAGGAGCTACATTTAAACAATCAAACCCAGCATCACCCAACCCACCCACCAGTTTAAAGTAACACAAACTCCAAAGATCAATATCACCCGAGAAACGTTTCACTTACTCAGTCTGCGTTTGAAACAATGAACTAATCTGTGGACTACATTATGTCACATGTATTTGAAATAATTTGATTTTGTATTGTATTTTTAAAAACAGTTTGAATAATAATAACAGTAATAATAACGATAAATGATAATACAGTTGTAGTATTATCAATCATCCCATATATAGATATTTTCCATGTTATTGTACACATTGCAAATCCATCATTATTCAACTTAAAGACGTCTGAAGCAAACGTCAGCTGCTGTGGCAGTCAGCTGCCAGCCAGGACACTTAGACAGTGACTGTTTCCCTGAATTCTGTGGCTTCACAATGAGGTTCGACTGAGATTGAGCTAGAGGGGGATCGCAACGTCACCATGCGCAACATTTCAGGCACAGGCTGGTCGGTATGGTCAGAGCCGGCACTAGGCTACTAGGCTGAAGACGTGTCCCAGCGTCACTGCCATGACAGGTATGTACAGAAGACGCCTCGCACAGTGAGAGCATCCTGGCCAGTGCTGTCCCCATTACGTTTTAGTCGAGGACGAAGAAATGGGGATTCCCGTGAACCCATTTCAATCTTCAATCAATCCGCCATCCAATCTACCAGCAAAATCACAAGAACCATTCTTAACATTTTAGGAGGCCGCCAAATCTAGCGTATGTCAAATACTCATATTCTTCCCATTTCCACTGTCATATTAGGGCCTATTTCGATGGCCGGGGACCACAAGTACTAACAGACCAGGCAGCAGTGTCCACAGAGCGGCGTCCCTATAAACCCTCACTCCCAGTGCCCTTTGTATGTGGCTTGGTGACAATCCACCCTCTGTACAGAGTTGTTGTCTTAAGACCTTCCAGTAAGCATCTCATGGTAGCACACTGCCAACTTCATTCACAAACAGAGTATAGCATATTATCTCTAAATGACCATAATAATAATAAAAACGTTAACATGATTTTTTTACACAACTCTTTATTTTTGTTTCTTCATTTTTTTTTATTCCTTTATTATCTCAGAACATAAAACAGTACTGTGGATTGTACCACATACGCTATGTATTCACATAATACACCATACAGCTACAGAGAAAGAGACTGAAGAACACTTTTTTTTACATACTGCATACTTGACATAAAAAAAATAGAACTGAGGACAATCTTAAACTCATAAAAGGAATGTAGCTGCCAGTTCTTAAAAATGAGTATTTCTTTTGCCTTGTGTTTTTTTTTTGTTTGTTTATTTTTGCCTATTAGAGACGGAGTTAGCGTTTCTCTGTTCCCAGGCTCTTGAAGACAGGCCAAATCAGACAAATTGCTTCGGGTTAGGCAGTGACCAGTGCTGAAGAGGGGCATTTTGTGTTTGTGTGTGTGTGTGTGTGTGTGTGTGTGTGAGAGAGAGAGTGAGTGAGAGCGAGAGAGAGAGAGAGAGAGAGGGAGAGAGAGAGAGGGAATGGGAGGGAGTGAGAAACGCATGAAAGATTTCACTTTGCAGTGTTCTGCCCATCTCACACGTTAACCGATGTTCTCACAGGGGGATGGACTTTCAGCACCAGATATGTGTGGTGTGCAGAGGAAGTTAAGTTAACAGTCTTTTCACTTCCATATCATGAGTCAAACTACCTGTATAAAAGTACTTCCAACACATTCCCTGACCATGTATTATGTGTTTTGAGGGTGAGGGAAGCTTAAACAATGACACTGCAAGTGCTTTTCTTGTTTTTTTTTTCTTTTTTTCCCCATGTTTTTGCCTCACTGCTATCAAATCACTGAGCGATTCTAATCATGTTATCCGTTGCAAACATTATTCACAAAAATGTAAAAAATAGGTGTTTTACTAATCAGCACCATGTGAAGTTTTCATTCCCCGTACGGTGGCTTTCCTCCTAGAAACACCCTGTCACAACTTCAAAAGGCCCAGATACCCAAGCTGTCCAGTAGTTGTCCTAACCCCCTACCCACGATTCCACAGTGAATTCAGCGACTGCATCACAGCAGCCGCCCATCAGTGGGGCACCCGTTAGGAGCAAACTACTGGTGATTTTCCATCCCGAACAATTAAGTCTGTATACAAATTTACATCTTTAAAAAAGTCAATAAATAAACCAGCACCTGTTATTACTATTTCCAAGAACGAGATGGAATAAAAAATGACAAATCTGAAGCTCCTTTAGTAAGAAAAAAAAATGGCCTTTAACTTTGCGTGAGTTACATCTCTCTCGAGAAAAGAAGAGTTGAACAGGAAAATCGAGGCAAGTTGGAACAAATGTACGCGGTCTCCTCGCTATCCCATAAGCTATAGCTGTCTGGGACTCTCTGTTACGGTAGGAGACCATCGTTAGCAAGTAGACCTGATGACCGGGTGTAACGTCTTTCACATCACGGAAACATCTTCCTCTATTGCCGATATTATAAACAGCCACATGTGTAAAAAGTGACCACCGGAAACTGTCGCCAGTTCGAGTGACAGGAGGCCGTCTGCTCTCCTCTCCTTCATGCGACCTTGTGGTCATTAGCCGTGTGGCATCTCTCTTCATCCAATGATCTTTTTTCTTCTGGAAGGGGGCTGCTTTCTGCTCGAGAGGTACTGACGTATTACAGTACTTCGTACAGCAGGGTTACCTGACACACATAATAGACACGTCACATTCTAATCAGCTGCTCCCTTCGGCTGTCATGGACTCAACGAACTGAGAACTGGAGAACCCCACGTTCACTCACGATTACGTTGTTATCCCTCTAAAGTTAAATAATCTTACCTATACTTAAGTATTTACATTTGCTTATTTCTCCTCATAAAATTCAATTAAAACAAAAAACTAGTTTTCAAGTTGTCAATAATCTGTTCTTTTGCTTTTTCTTTAAAATCAAGATTAAAAGTGCTTTTATAAACTCTCTTCTTCTGTATTTACAATTTGTATCAGGTAAAACTAAACAGTAAAACCGAAAAAGAGCAACAATCACAATAACAATAATAATAAGCATTATTAGCATGTAATAAATAAGAAGGAGGATTTGTGGATTGTGACGCACCATGTGGGCAACAGCCACACAAGAGCCGTGAAGGATGCCCTGGGGGGCCCCCACAGCAGCCGTGTGCTGGTAGCATGTCGTGACTGTGACCAGTGTCTTTACAACATGAGGTATAGAGAGATTGACCTCTTAAAAAGCACCAGGATCCATTCACTTTGAGCACCAAGGAGTTTCTGGCCTTCCATAGGAAAGGCATGGCCTGCAGCGAGGCCGCACCATGGAAGCGGTCGACTCCTCATCTGCACCCCGCGGCCCCTCCAGCCTCGGCCCCCGCCGACCACCCCCTTTTTCAGCAGCCTAAAGCTGTGTATCGTTTGGCCGGGCCAGCAGGAGGCGCACCGATGGAGATCTCGAGAGTAGCCCCGCCCAAATGCACATCACTGGCCCACGCCCCTAAGTGTCGTTTCAGATCTTCTTTTCAAAGATGGCGACATAGCAGTAGTACGCCTTGACCGGACATGCGAAGCAGGCATATGCCTTTCACAAGAGCCTGCACCCGCAGCAGCCCACCACCAACACAGAGCCAGAGAAACCCACACATCCCAAACGCACTAGAGATACGGATGCTTTTCACCCTACAGTTTGTTCCCCGTCAATAATGCTGCGTTTCCACGGCCCCGGCCTGCAGTTGGAAAGGCATCCTTACATTCCTGGGGTCCTTGAGAAGGCCGATAGCTGGCTTTGTGATTGCCTGTTCTGACTGCGTATTTGCTTCGTGGGGGGAAAGGAGAAACAATACAATGACCTTTAGGGTCTTGTCGGTGGCTGGTGGGACCCAGAAGCGCAGCATTACCAGGAGGAGCTGTGTACATGTAAACCTCCACATGGGAAACGCAGTACTAAACACGCGTACGTCATGCTACGTCTGCCACAGTAGGTGAAACAGGCCGAGGCCGTTTCAGTGTGTTAAACAAGCACCATTGTTTGTACGTGTGCTGAAGGCATTACAGTACCCGTGAGGACCGACCCAGCACCGCAGCGCAAGCCGCTCTGGCCAGCTAAGGCACACGGGCCGGTCGGCGGGCGTGTCTACATGGGGGGGGGGTGGGGGCACACATAGGACCATGTCAGCACCATTGCACAGGGGGCACCTCTGTCCTCCAGGAGGTCTTAGTGAGAATGGAGGGGTCAGACTGAGCTTTCAAGCGTGCAAACAAGAAACATCCCCTAAAGGATGATGGGAAGGATGTTAACTCGAGCCCGGCCTGCCTACTCGGGGCTAACGGCACACGCTGGAGTAAGATAGGAGACGCTCGGGGCAAACCAAGACGTCCAATTTGTTGGCATAGACCAGGTAGAAGCACCAGCTGTGAGAGACGCAGGAGAGAGCGGTTTCGGCCTCCGTGCTATCCCAGGAGGGTATGTCCTCGCGGCATTCCCACTCAGAGGACAACGTAGAAGGGATTTCCCCGTGTGTTTCCCAGTCTGTGAAGAGCATTTCTGACAAACTGGGGCGGCGGACTTCCAAACAGGTTCTTCTGGGTTGCGGGCGTCATGCGGCTCCAGGATGGTTCCTCCGATCGTTTGTTGCATGTCCGACATCATTCTCACCGTCACCGTTAAAGCTTAAAGATGTTGGCGCCGCCGTCCGCGGCCTTGTCTTCATGCGAGAATTCCAACCGAAAAACCAAAAACGGCATGGGGGGGGGAAACAAAAATATAGATCTGCATCTTGCTTGTTTCCAGATTAATGAGGAAGAAAATGAGCAACGAGGGATCCCAGCATTCCCACAGAATATTGTATGGATAAACAGTAAAGGAAAGAATAATATTAATATTAAACAAATCATTATCCTCATAATATAATAATAATACCAGTAATAACAACATTGACAGTAACAATAACAATCATAATAATATTGATAATATTAGCCATAATAATAATTAGGATCATTATTGTATTAAGGAGCAGAAACTTGTCACCCATCTCTCACGCCAGAGAGAGGAAAGAGCACCGCAGGCAGGAGGTCCGTCAGGCAGAGTCCTGATCCGCTGCCAAATTTGAGGTAAAAACCAAAAAATAAGGGAAAATATTTCAAGGATGAAGGAGTGATCCCCTGGTGTAGAGAGTGGGGATCAGAAGCTGGGGCTGGGGGACCGGCTCTCCCTTTGCCTGCCCCCCTCCCCCTCACGCCCAGTGGCTGTAGGGCCCGGTGAGCTGCGTGAAGGCGTACGGTGACACTGTCACAACGGAGGTGGTTTGCTGCGTCGACGCCTGGCGTATGCTCACCCCTTCTCGCCTGTCCTTGCCCTGCGTGGGCCCGGGGTTGGCCCCGGCCCCTGCCGCGCCCCACTTGCGTTTCTTGCCATAGGCCTTGATGTCGTTCTGCGAGAGGCCAAGCAACGCCGCCTCCTGCTGGCGCTGCAGCGCCCTCTCCGCCAGCAGCTTCATCTTGGCCTCCCACAGCGCCAGGCCGTGGCAGGGCTGGTTCAGGTTCTTGTGCTGGTAGAAGACGAGCGAGATGCGGGTCGGGTGGCTGCGATCCGGTTTCTTCAGGGGCGTGGTGGCGTGCAGCTCCCGCCGGGCACATTCGATCAGGATGGAGCCGTGGGCCGGCGCCACAGCCACGCCGCCGATGTTCGGGTCCAGGAAGTTGTGCTCGCTGTCTGACCACACCTCTTCCTCCTCCCGCTCGCGCTGGCTCTGGCTCTTGGCCACGCACTCAGGCCCGGCGGGCTCGCAGAAAGCTTGTGTGTCCGCTTGCTGGAAGGCATCGGGGAAGAGTCGGCCTTCGGGTGCCGGCGACGGCGTGCTCCCGGCGGCTGAGCCCCCACACGACTTCCAGGCCTTCTCCTGAAGCCCCAGAGGTGTGGAGCTCCGGCTTTCGCCCACTTTACTCCAGAGCTTCTCGGGGAAGGCTCCCGTGGTGCCGCTCTGCTTTGGGCCCAAGCCATACCCTGCCAACCCCGCGTTCCAGGACCTGACCTGCTGACCGTCCCAGTGGTGGGGTGAGGGAGCCGGTGATGGAGTTGCCCTGATTGAGGGTGACAAGGAGGGGGCCGGCGAGGCCAGGGGGGTAGCAGCGCTGGGAAAGGGGGCCCATTGCTGTTGGTGCTGCTGGGGCTGCTGATGGTGGGCGGCTGGGTGCTGGTGGACCTGCTGTTTCTCAGCAAAGGTCTCCAGAGATGCCCCTGGGGTCAGGCTGCCATTGGGTTTGTGCCCTGGCCAGGCCTCGGGCTGCGGGGTGGAAGTGAAGTTGACACTGCAGCTTCGGGGCGACCCCGTTGCCGCACAGTCTGGGTACAAGGGTATGTCAGCAGGCTCCTGCTTGATGATGGGCGTCGATCTGTTGCGGATATCTGATGGCGCCGACAGGGGCCTGGCTGGCAGGGGCAAGGACTTGGCGAACTCTGCCGGGTAGCCGCACCGGGCCGCGTCACTTGGCTGCTCCTCTGGGTGGTCAGGGTAGGAGTGACCCAGGCTGGCCTGGAGGCTCTGCACGTCCGGCTTCTTGTCAAATGAGGCAGCCACCGCGGCTGCCTTCGGCCAAGCTCCATTGCGACCCTCGTAGGCAAGCAGCTGGTGGGGGAAGAGAGCGTTGGAGGTGTAGCCGTAGTAACCGTAGGGCAGCGCGGGGTTGGAGTGAAAGCCATTGACGGAACCGGGGGAAGGGGGAGGAGGACGAGGCCCATTGGAAGTGTGGCCACTTGCATAGTAACCAGGATGGGGGTAGACATTGTTTATGCTGTATGCTTTAGCTGGCTGGCGGTTTCCTAGGGAAGGGTAGCCCTCTAAGACTCCGTTGAACTGGCCCATTGCTTCTGTCTTAATGGTGGGTTTCACCTCTTGTTTGGGGATTGCTACAAGACATGATGAGAGAGAGAACCTGTTAGGAGCGATGCAGCATAGCACCGTCCCTCCCACAGATACGGACTCACGTCACATGGCCGCTGCGACCCGACACTCACCTTTGTTTGCTTGCTGTGGCCTGGTAGGCCCAGAGTGGTGCGTCTCCATCTTGATGGTCTTCTCCGGTGTCTCCCCCAGCTGCTTCTGCCCTTTCTTCTTCTCGGAGGCCGCCTTCTTGGCCTCCAGCCGGCGCTGCCGACAGGACTTGGCGGGCTCGGGAAGCTTGCGCACCTCACGCCGGAAGTTGTTGAGCACCTGGATGGCGCCGTTCTGCATCTTTTTCCGCTGATTTTCCTCGCTGCCGAACTCGTCGGTGGTGGACATTTTGTAGAGGGGGAGCACGTGCAGCTGCTCGTCGTCCGGAATCTGACCGACCACCCTGTTGTCCTCCTTGGTCAGCGTGCAGACCTGTTAGGGAGGGACACTACGGTTGGGATGGGTCGGCAGCACAGGGCGTGGACAAATGGGTGGATGGGATGGAGGGCGGGCGGGCGTACCACAGTGCAGCCGTTGTACAGGTTATGCTGGTCCTTGTGTGCATGGGCACAGAAGTCCATGCAGGCCGTGACCCCAGAGAATGGACGACCCTCCTTGAGGCCAAGCCGGCAGTCCGGAGCGGTCTTCTCCAACGCACACTGAGAGGGGCAGGAAGCAGGTTTGCTCACTGTTAGCACAGTGTCCCCCCAAGACTGCACGTCACACACGGATAACCGACTGACACACGGATAACCGACTGACACACGGATGCCTCATGCCAAAGTGCCTCCAAGGTCGTCACATATCTCATTCTGTCAATGTTCTGCTGCCACGGGCCCCCAAGTGCCCCCACGTATGGGGCCCGCCACATCTAATGAGAGCCGGACGTCAACGCTCTGCCACCCTCTGCATCTTTTGTCTGGTTCCCACGTCAACGATCAATGCAGTCACCTGCCCATAGAGGGCATGTTTACATACCCCAAGGGGCTGTGCACTCAAAGAGCGTGTTTACACACTCACTGGCACAGCACAGTGAAAAGCAATGACCATAAATATAAAAGTTTGGAGGGACAAAACCTGACTTTGCTGACTATGGGCCAACATCAGTAATTCACCCTACTCATTCAGAAGGGAAACTATTCATATGCTTTCAGACAAATATATTCCAGTAATGATGCACAAATATATTCTAACAATACCCACTTCATTATTAATAAATGATTTTAATTTTAAAGTCTTATCATTTGGGATTACAGTAATTACACTGCAAATTATAACCATTTTTATATAGAACAGGGATTAACTTCAAAATTGCTTTTACAATTATTGTAATTATTAAACAGGGATCATATGAGTAGTGGATGATGGCCACAGAATTACTGAGGCCCCCAAAACAATGTAGTGGCTTCTAGTTAAATTTTATTAAGAAGCAGTGCAGCAGATTTCAGTGAAGAGCCACTGGACGACAGGCTGGTCCAGGGTGACAGGGTGGAGAATCCCGGTGACCTTACTTGGTTGCTGTATGCTTTTGGGGCCATCTGCTTGTACAGGGGAGCCACCGTGGTAGCTAGTTCCTGGAAGTTGTCCCTGAGATTTTCCTCCTTCAAACCATCACAAAAAAAGTTTGTTATAAACTCTATCTAACAAGGTACTAACAAGGCTACATGTAATGGAAGCAGCACCCAAAAAAAACTACATTGAAAAGAACAGGCACCTGAAAGCAGACCTACATGGAAAAGGACAGGCACCCAAAAGGATGGCCACATGAAATAGAACAGGCACCCGAAAAGACAGCTATGTAAAATGCAAGGTCCCCTTCTGCTAAAAAATATAACTAAACGAGAAGAAAGAAACAGAGTCTGATAGGAACATCAATGGTGCAAAAATACATTTTTTAAATGATTTTACATTACAGAAGCTGAGAATGGTTCTATGAACAGTTTTGTGGAGGGAGGTGTAGATTGAAAATGCAAAAATAACAGCACTGAAAAATGTTAAACTTACTGCAAGAAACACAGAATTCTAAGATCACAAAGACAGCTAATGTGTCTGTTTGCCAAGACAAAGATGTGCAGCATGTCCAAGCCATGAGGCAGACATCCCACACTTATTTTTTATGTTTTCATTAGCAACTTTCAATATTAAAGATATACTATACACTCACACTAACAAACAATAAATAACACTAATATTTATATATTATATGCTGTTATGTGATCCAAATCATTTTCAGTATTGTTCCTGCTCTTTCTTGTCATCTGGGAGTTTCTGCGATCTTTTGGAAAGCACCAGAAATATCCCAGTTTAATTGCTCATGCCGAACATGCAAATAACCGAATCTGAAAATGGCAAATTCGACAATATCAAGGGGTGACTATAGTAATTTAATGATTCTGACAGTATGAGGTGCAGCCCTCAAGAACTTCATTTGTGACGAAACAATTACAGACCCAAGCCCTCAATCCCATCTCCTCATCCCTGAGCAAAATAGGTAACGGCTGAATGAGACGTGGGGTACATCCGAACGAACGGGGCCCTTTCCCAACGCTCACCTCTTTAGGGTGGTCTCCTTGAAGTCTGAACTTGCGAGGCGTCTTGCTCCGGGCATACTTGCACCCATTGAAATACATGCTCCAGGAGCACCCGAAGGAGAAGGAGGCACCACAGGTTTCGAGGTCCTTCCCCTGGCATGCGCAGGTGCGGCTGCGGGCGGGACGAGAGGCACGGAGGGGCGGTTAGCGAGCCGCGGCGCGGAGGCCCCCCGAACCCTCGGCCAAGCGGCCGCGAGCCGCGCACTCACTCTTCGTTGAGGCCACAGCGGCGGCTGGTGGGGTTGCCGAACTTGGTGAGCGTCTCGGTGACCTCCCGGTACAGGCGGTCTCCCAGGGCGCGCGGCACGCCCTCCCAGATCAGGATCACCACGATGATGACGGCATTCTCACAGCGGTGTCCCACGCGCTGCTTCACCAGGCACAGGACCTTCTCGGCCTCGCTGCCGCGCCGGATAACCTAGCCAGGAGGCGCACAGGTAAGCCGGGGGTGGAGGGGGGAGCTACTTCTGGAATGACTTTATGCAGAGTTATCTGTGTTTATTACGCGGCTGGAATGCTTGATTCTGATTGGTCAGTTGAGACATTCGCAGGTTCGTTCTTTTCATACAATAACCGCTCCAAAGTAATAACGCATAGCCGGTACTACTTGTATGTTTAAAATCCCTAAATGTGGGACCACATTTAAAACGTCACAGTTCACAATTAATGGAAATGTGCAGTTTAATGCTTGTAAATAAATAAAATACATGCGTTATTATATATTCATATGTAGATGTTATAAATCGTCTTACAAACGTTTGAATGTTAGTCACATGGTACTATATCGTTTTGCGGAAGGATGCGACTCGTCGGGTCCTGATCACACTGTCGGGGCTTATTTCTGCGATAACTACCGGCTGCTAGTACATTATCCCTTACTTAAATGATGGCAGCTTCCACAGAGATCTCACTCCTACTCAACCTGAGTGTCAGTGAAAAGTATTTATTTTACGTGATCATCCAAATTTCATCCCAGCATGGAGTTGCAGCAAGTCTTGTTTGCAGCTGGGCAGCAGAGCTGCCGCATTTATTGTTTCTTGTTTAGCAGAAGATGCAGAGATTTTTTTTTTTCACTTTACTGCACCTTCTGTCTCATGGACCTGTTAAATTGAGTTAAATTGAGTGTGTTTGCAAACAAACACTTGTTGCCCACTTTCTTGCATCTGGCATGACACTCATGCTTTCAAACGGTCATGCTTATGTAAGAAATCGTACAGCAAATATATATTATCCCATTATAACCCTAAAATTAGCTATATCAAAAGCGTAAGAGTAGTTTGCAGACCCTAGACTATTTACTTTGTTCTTACAAGGTAATAAAACTTACATGTGATGTTTGTGCAGATTTGTCTCGAATTGAAAATCTCACTCCAGCCAACTGACCAAAGTTGGCAACCCTGGACTTCAGCAAACAGTTGGACCTGCACGTTTCAGCACACAGCTACCATAGGAGCAATGCATTATGGGAAAGCCCCCGTGCCAGTCAGAATATTAAAGTTGGTGTTTGTTTAAATGAAGCAAATCATCAGGACTACCAATAAAGCTGCTCACACTGACATCAGTCAGTCTCTCCAGCCAATGGGACTGTTGATTAACAAGGCCCCATAAATCATGGCAGGCTTGACCCATCAAGGTAGCTGCGAATTAGTGTGGCTCCCTGCAGCTTAAGTGTGACAGACAGGGGAAGTCGCACCCTGCCGATCCACACCACACGTCACCCTGTCACAGCTTTCCCCTTTGTAAATCCTGCCCTCGTTAGCTCCCCAGAGCCGCCAGGCTGACAGGTGACGCTGTCCACATACATCTTTCCCTTTCTCACGGTCCCTTCCCTCAGTGTTTTGCTCACTGCAAAATGCCAAGGTGTCCACCACGCATAGCGATGGGTACCTACACAGATTTTTTTTAGGAAATGTACTCGCAGTTTTATCAGGTACAAAGAATCTCCATTTGTCGACCTTCTTGGAGACTAGGCTACGTTTCATATTTACCGTCCAGCGAATGACAAACTGGGGAGCATTCCAGTGTCGTGAGGAAGGAAACAATAAAGCAGGAAGACTTGTGCGCCTCTGTGAAGCCCGTCCTGTCATGAAGCCCGGCGGTTTCCTGAGATCTTCCCACTGAGACTTACCCACTTAGCAATGGGGCATCCCTGAGAACTCTTTCCCTCCTTGCCTGTGTAGACCACCTTCTCAATGCGTATGGCCTCACCCTTCTGTCCAAACCTGCATATATACAATACACATACAAATTCAGAAACACGCACGCATGGTATACTAAGAGTATACTTAGAGTAACCTGGAGTATCTCTGCCTTGTGCACTGTGCCGCTCGGGATGGGCTCTAAGCCCCCTGTGACCTAACCAGCATAAGTAGGTGGAAGAGTGTGTCATTGTGCAATGAAACAAAACAACCAGCGCAAACTCTGAGAGGGCGTTCTCAGAGCTATGCTGATATTCGCACGGGTGTGAGGAGACCCTGGCCCCGGAGCAGAGCGATGAAATATAACACTGTATAATGATGTTAAGGTAGCATGTTGGCTCCCTTGTTTATTTTTGGCCAAAAGAGCTAATTAATGAACCAGCGTCACAGATGACCGGAAGAACAAGAAATCTACTGTCATTCCCAAAAGCAGAGAATGCTGGGTCAGATCTAGGTGAGAGGCAGGAAATCCTGGGTTGGACTGCGGTGAGAGGCAGGAAACGTTGGGTGGATCAGGGTGAGGGCCGGGGCAGGGAATCCTGGGCCAGATCGAGGTGAGACGTTGGTCACAGGGTGAGTCTCCAGTTGTATGTGTTATTAACACCTGTGACATGCTAGAAAACATCCATGGGCTCCCCTAACATACCCTCTCTTCTTCCTGAGTCTTGCTCAAATCACAAGCCCCGAAAGTCCAGGAGGGTTTTCCAGTGCCCGCCCTGTAGGCCGCACTGTTTACGTTACAACTAAAGAAAGTGCCGGATTAAAGAAGTGTCAGTAGCAAGCCACGGTCCAGGATCAGTCAGCTGTAGTGATAATTACCACTGTGCTGTAACACATTTTAAAGTCACTAATCCCAGCACATGTCTTTGCCCCCCTGTGTGCGGCATGTGATTGAGTAGGATTTTTCCACTCCCCTTAAAGGAGCAAATGAGAGGAGCTAGACTGAGAAGGCGGCAGCAAAACGTGACGATCACATGATTGCTACACTGTGTCCTCATCTCCCCCAGCCCACCTCCTGCTCTCACTCCGCTGACGTTGTTCTCTCTTTCTCCCATACATTGGATTCTGGGTCAGGGTTCCCCCCAGGGGCCCGGGGTGAACGGAGGAGAAGGAGGCAGTGAGACACAGCTGTGCAAGTGGAAGGCGAGAGGATTCCGGGGAGACTGCGAGGGAAGGATCGGCTCCTCAGGAAGAGCTCGCCCTCAATGTCCCAGCTACCCCTTTCATCTCCGCCAGCACAGTGTGGGGGCCGCTGCTGCCTAGACCACTCTCATGGGGCAGTTACTTGACCAAGGGATCTCCCCACACCACAGCTATCAGTTGGTTTATCTGGAAAGCCAAGCACTACTCATCATACATCTACATGGTGAATCTCACCTGTTTTCCATGAGTTCTCTAACGGAGGCCACCGTGGGCCCCGCGCCCAAGTGGTTGTAATATGGGCCGTCATCCTTCTCATGGAACTGCTCTGTGAGGGAGAGAAGAAAAAAAATATACGCGTCAAATTTCTGCCTCCACAACCTGAGCTCCGCGCCTCTGTCTAGCTGTCCCTCCCAGTGGACTGGGGGAGCGCCTCTGGCTAGTCCCCTGGTGAGCCAATAGCAGTGAGTTTTGGAGCTGGGAGGTGAGGAAGGAACACCCAGGCGGAGCACATGTCAGTTTGGAAACAGAGAAGCCTTCACTGACAGAGTCAGCCTCACACCAAACAGTGCGTGTTTATTTGTGAGCTCTACGGTGGGAAAGGGAGGGTGGCAGGCAAGGCAGAGTGTGTGAGGCTGAGCGTGTGTGTGTGTGCGTGCCTGGCCCAGGAGGGGATTTAAGGTCACATTCCACTGGGGGCAGAGAGAAGGGCGTGGCTGAAACCAGGAAATTATCCACAGGAGTTGTTGATCCTTTGACTGCACTTGTGTGTGTGTGTCTGTGTATGTGGATTATGTTTATATTACATTGCGAGGACCAAATGTCCTCCGCAATCTGACAAAAACCTGTTATTTTGACGTTTTTTTGGGTCCCCACAAAGATCTTTGTATGACATTAAAAAACTAAAAATGGGTTAGGGCTGGGTAGGGGTTCAAGTTATCATAGTTGGGATTAGAGTTTTCCCCAAAGAAATTAATCAGAGTCCCCACAAAGATATAACTACAAACCTGTGTGTGTGTGTTTGTGCTCCTGACAAAGCGACTAGAGAGGGTGTTCAAGTCAGGGTGTCGGGTTACACCAGCCGTTTTTCACCCTGTGTGCCTCACGGTATGTTGCCGGGAAACAAACTGGTGACCTCTAGCCTAGCAGTAACCTTTGCTCTCCCAGCTACTGTGTAGATACAAGGTATTTACAGCAAATAATACATAACTACTCAACACTTTAGAAACATAGACGATATAATTTTGCTGCTGGAATACCATTTAGGGGGATATCTTTGTCTGAGCAAAAATCAGTTATTACCCAGAAGAGGAAAATGAGGTGTTACGAACACAGCAGGTGTTAGCAGTGTAGGGTAACCAAACCCTATGCATGCCGTTTGGCTGAATGGTGGCAGTGCTGTGGTGGAAATCCTTTGTTGCCTGCCATTGCAAGTCCTGTCTTCACATCTCTCCATACTCATCTGTATTTCTCTCCGAAAGGCTAGAATCCACCTGTCTCCTGGCCTGTCCATAGGCTTTCCATATTACGCAGGACAAAACTAAACAAATGAATCCTTGCTCTTCAGTTATTCTCTTTTTAAGTCTTCTCTCATCCAGACTTGAGAGAAAACGAGGGGCACGCCCGCCAGCATTTTAGTGACACCAAGGGATGAAGCAAGCCAGGTATGAGGTGTCATTCTACCTCTGAGAAGTAGAATTCTGGGAAGGAGACCGCTGACCCAAGGCTCAGACTCTTAGAGTTTATCATGAGAGAATACAAGACTCCTGATCTCTTCAGGTCTGGCTGGCGTGCAGAACCCCCATCCTGTCAGTGATGGATGGGCCCAGGTTGCTCTGAAGTACAGTCATCCTGCTAGGTCATCATCTGCAACAGTGCCCTCCCCCCCATGCCCCATTGTCCAGCCCCCTTTCCCCTCCTCCTGCTAGCATTCTCAGACGCACACAGATGGTACCCAGACAATGGCGCTGAAGCTGAAGAGATTGGGTCTAATTAGGGTCATCGCGTGGGGGACAGAAGTGGAGGGAAAAGATCATTCTAACCCCACATAGGATCCTGGGTGGGCACAGAAACGGCTAAAAATCTCATAACCACATGGAATCTTTGTGTTAAAAGGATGGTCTGGAGTGCTGCTGGGCCTCTTTCATAAATGGATAAATAGTATGTCTGTCTACCAGGACCTAAGAAAGAGCAGCAGTGAAACGTCCTGCTGATGACCAAAGCTAGTGTTTGCCATGGGCGCTGTGGTTCATTTAACGTAAGGCAGCATCAGACCTTTCTCTGCATCCCCCCGGCCGTCAGGGTCTGCTATTTGACCACGTGAACCCTCAGATGACGTAATGGGGTAGACCGCAATCAGGAGCGAGTGTGTGTTTTCGCAGTCCCCGGACCGAGCACTCACCTACACAATCGCAGACGTAATGGGGTAGACCGCAATCAGGAGCGAGTGTGTGTTTTCGCAGTCCCCGGACCGAGCACTCACCTACACAAT
>JABFDZ020000044.1:21708867-21728316 GCA_019775955.2 Pollimyrus isidori | reverse complement strand
TAAACCAACTACCCGGGAGAACAGAAAACAAGGCCTGGATTTGGAATCGAGGTCCAGATTTGAAGAACCCTGCTGTAGTGCTATACATGATTGGAAGTTCGACGGATAGATGGATTTAAAACTTCCTTAGGCTGCTTTCTTACAAAGAACACCTATTACAAGTGAAAGGTTAACACGATCAACACAATATACACATTACACATCATAATCATCAAGGAGACCATTGGGAACGGCCGCAGCACGAATGGCGGTACCTGACTTGTCGATGATGGCGTCGATCTCCTCCACGACGTCGAAGTACGCCTCGTTGTTGGTGTACTTCACGCCGGTGCGCCGCCAGGGCACCACAGATAGCTGTCCGGTTGGGAGCTGCTCCCCCACATTGGTGCTGCCTGTGCCCAAGGGGAATAAGGGAGCAGACCCAGCACCATGTGACATACTCTGCACACCACGTGCACGTCACACACCACGTGCACTAAAACTGCACGACCTGCTCCCCCCCGCACGGCAAGGACACCTGTGATGGTGTTCACCACGGTACGAAGGATGGTAGGCGGCTTGATGAGCTCCTTCAGGATGTTGGACTCGGTGGCCAGTGGGAAGCCATTGTCCAGCATCTCCTCCAATAGCTCGTACACCACCACCACATTGTCCTTGATGGCTGCCTCTGTGCAAACCCCAAAATAGTCCTGGTTGGGAGTGGGGGGTGGGGACAGGAGTTAGTGGCGGCGTGCGAGTGTGGGCAGGCCCTGCTAAAGCAGGTACAGACCTAATGAGTGGGGAAGAACATGAAGGCAGACTGCGACGTCCACACACCTGGAAGGTATCAACCACCCTGTGCAGGAACTCGATGACGAAGAGCGGCGGCACCTCACTCTGTATGACAGCGACGAAGTAGATGCGATGTCGCAGCACGCTGATGAGGTAGTGGTGGGGCGTGGGGATGACAGGAGGGACGTTCTCCGGCTCACTCGCTCGCTCCTGAGCCTCGAAAAAGTAATCGCACACGGAGCGGCTCACCACGCTCTTCCAGTGCTTCTCCAGGAAGATGTCCCCCGAGGAGTTGACCAGGAACAGACTGTGTATCATCCTGACTGTGACGGGATGGGAGCAGGCAGGAGGCTGACGGAGGGATCCTGAATTCGGAGCGCGGTCGAACACAGCACAATCACCTTTACACAGTGATGTTTGTGTTTCGGTCTGTTAAAACTGAACCGTGTGTCACGTGTTGGTGGGTAGGTGTGCGTGTTTGTGTGGAAGGGGTAGCGAGGAGAGGGCAAGAAAAAGACAGACATCTGATACGTCCTCATCTTATATGCGGCAGCAGTGTCAAGTTCCAGATGGAGGTGAAATGTCAGACAAATGTGTTGTGCGCCTTAATGCATTTCTATAACTCTTTCAGTACACATTTTCCAGTGACTCAGGATACTTGATAACTGTTTTAATTGGCATCTTAACAGTGAATCCCGATCTCCTTTCCAATATTCCATCACACGACTGTCTTGTGACAAGGATCCGCTATCCCCCTCCCCCATCAGATCCCCATACTCGCTGGTTATCGAGTCCACAGAAAATGCTACCGTCAGTACGTGGTAGCCCCGGAGTCATGCATTCAGACAGGCTTACTCACCTGCAGCCCGTGGCCGGACGCTTCGCTTCTTTTTTTCTTATCCCTTGAATGAAACACTAACAGGAGGCTCGCTGCTTCCTTCTCCGTCACCGCGACTCCGACGATGATTGGATGACTGGCGTCTAACACGACCAATGATCTACAGAAACTGGCAGAAATACCCACCCTTGCCTCACGAATATTGGTGAAGGGCGCGGATGTCGAAGATTATTGGCCAGCTTTTGGTATATCAGCCTCTGGGATTGGTTTCTAGAGAAGCGTTCAACCCTAGTACAGCAATAATGTCATGTGCGATTTGTGGGACTATTGAGATAAGACCAGCAAGTTAGATATAGGTTTCTGTCTTTGTTTTTTTAATCGAGGACTTAGATGGCGATCCTGTATGGACCACTCCCCTGCCGGTTCTACAATAATGGTATTGTTCTCTTGAAGGGAAAGCTCCCGGGATACCCTCATTAATTACGATTGCTGAAACAAAAAAATGCCGAATGAGTCATGTTAAACTCTTCGCTTTCTGTTAACAGAATTACAGACATCCAGGAATAATAAAAAAAGCGATTTATGGCCGGGGGCCAGTAATGTCAGGTGGTGCGCAAACAAAGAAACGCCTTTGGGAAAGCAGGTATACACGCCTATTTATGTAGCTTGTTGGAACACATACCTAAGGATCAACTTTATGCTAAACCCGATTTTCAAGCCCTTTTAACGGATAGAAGAACCGGAAGCCCATTGACTGCAGCGGTTCCTGGCGTCTGATATATACAGTATATAGTGGCAGCAGTTGAGTCGATACTCAGTTATTTATAATTAGGTACTAACATTCTTTTATGCATCAAAATGTAACGTATTTGGATATTGATATATAAATTAAAGTTTTTTTAAAGAACAAAGAATGTGGATTGGTTTCTATTTAACGTTTTCCATTTCAGTCGAACAGTACAATTAATTAAACGTTTTAAAAATCAACTTAAACTAGTTAACTAACATGCTGGAACCCCCTTCTGGAGTTAAGTTAAAAAGGGTATCCACCTAACAAATAACGTCGATGTAGCGGGGAAATTATTTAAATTACCGATACGGCTACCAATGGATCTAACAGGGTACAACACAATGAAATGATACGTAGCAGAATAATTTTGTGTAAACACAAGTTAGTTTAATATTCCCATTTCATGTCAAGCAATAACGCAACTCAGAAGTATCCTCGAACGTCGTAATGCTTATCATATAAATACAAATATGTGAGGGAGTACGCAGTGAGTGCATAAATCAAAATAGCATATGCTATTAGTGGGTATCAACATAAGATATAAAAGAGATTATGTTTTTCCCAGGGGTGATGTCTACCATAAACATACCTCGTAAAAGCACGGGCAAACCGACACACAAAATTAATCAGGCACTGTAGAAAATCAGAAATAACCGACTAACACTAGGCGTTGGGAATCATAAGAGACATGTTTTTCAACCTCCACCTAAATTATAATATTTACATAAATGCTAAAAATATACATTTTTTTTATTTAAAGCAAATGGTTGTGATGATGACGATTAAGATGCGCAGTTTGTAACTCGTCTCATTGATAAAAGACGCATATAATAATTCAGAGTAATACCGGCGTATTTCTAAACGGAAACTGGGCATTTGTGCTGCATAACAGAGCGAGAGCCACTCTGCCATTTTGTGCGCGGCTGCGATGCGCATCGCCGGCCGCGCATTTTGAGATGAGCGAGCTCAGCTCTGCTGATAGTGGCGCAGCTTCGGGCACATTGCGGACGTGCGCCTAAGAGCGTGAGCTAAGCGGGACATCCCGCAACGCCGGGCGCCTCTGCGCATATCCCAGACTGCCTTGCTCACAGACTACTGCCGGCTGGGGTTTTGTCAACAGAAAACGGGAAATATAAAAAATACAATTCAAAAAAAGCTGATTGTTGCTTAAAACTCACGTTTTGCTGTGTATGTGCTTACTTTTCGAGCTTTAACAGTTATAAACTGCTTTTCACATAGCGCTATGCACGTTTTACACGAATGATGATATGACTGTAGGCTGGATTGCTGTCCCAAAGGTGTTTGTGATTATGCAGGAATAGTATTGCAGGAGTTCATGTCACATCATTTACAGCACGTTTGTACATTAAAATAATGGTGCGATCCCAACCGAAAGCATAATTAGAGATATGGCAATGACTGCACCTGCTCCCCCATGGGACTGCCGCACCGAACAATTCCTGGTCATGTGTCTCTCATTACAAAGAGTAAATACATTTAAAATGATAACCGAGCAGCAGGGGAAGACAAAATCAGATTTTCTGAGAGATCGCGACGCTTGGAATCATTTTACCACTAAAGAAAATTCCCAGAGTGTTAAGCAGGGCAGGTGAAGTCTTTGTCCACGGGGATTCTCTGAGTACGTAATTTGAAAATATATACTGCATCTCATACTTTTAGGTAACCAAGTTACAATATCAATGTAATACACTGTATTTGGTTACTTAAATTCAATAGAAAAGAAAGTATTTTATTGAAACGTTTTTACACAAGGTGTTAGTCGAATCTGACGGGAAACAAAAAGTGCAATCACTACTGAAATGGCTCAACATAATTTATTTTGTTTTATGTTAAAATGTACAGAGTTCTTTGAAAGTACTTGCTAAGAAAGAAAAAACGTATAAGGTGAAATACATACAGGGACGAAGCGAGGCGCGAAGGAGCTCTCCGCCTCTCTCTCTTAGCTTACAACTCACCATGTACAATTACAAAGGGTACAAAAGGGAAGCGATATAAACAGACAGAAATATACTGAGCTCATTTTTACATGCCTCTTAGACGCGGGGAAGTCGTCCTATACACACACAAAGGAACCAAAACAAAAGAAAAGAACGCTAAGTGACCTTTAGATAGTTGTTTTTTCCTTTTGTTTTTTAAAATATCATTAATATACTACACAAAGATAGAAAACTCTAGAGATGGGATGGAATGGGAAGGTTAAAGGCATCTTAAATTCACTAAAAGTGAGTTGTAATTTTTTTAGTTTTGAATTTCTTAATAATATTACCCAAGTCAAGCTAAAAAATACCTTTAGTTTTCTTCCTGAAACCGAAGTGAAAAAATGACAGTACCAATATCAATGTCAGAGTTTTTTATATTATAGAAAAAACGTTCTCTACAATAGGTTTCTAAAGTCAAAAAGAGTCAGCTTGTGTACTAAAAGAAAGCTGCCCAGTCTGATAAAATTCAGAGAAAACAGAACAAAATTAAAACACACAAATAATATATGAGAGGTCATGTCTGTAAGAAAAGGGTCCTCCTCAGAATGAGAATACTGAACAATGAACACGGGGAACACCTCTATGCCCTGGGCCGGACGCAGCAACCACGCAGGGTGGCCTGTACCCTCAGAGCTCCTGCCTGCCTGCCTGCCTCTCTTTTGTGTGTGGGGTGTTAATTCGGAGACGAGGTAGCCCGCATCCGGATGGTGGTCTCTCACGCTGAGTACTCTCCTCCACAGCTGCTGTCCTGTGGCATGTTCGGGAAGCTGATCCGAGTCCATTTAGGGATCGGAGCATTTGCTGGGCTGATGTGAGACACGGAGCTCCCTCATTTGCATCCCCGCATGCTTCAAACACCTGCTCTCGTAAAGGCACAGACATTGGGAGTGTCCGCACCCACAGCGAGATGCATGAGGGCCGACTAAAACTGGTTCCTGTCTGCCATGCGGGTTTGGGGGACCTCACTGTAACCTGGCAGTGCGGAGCTACATGTCCTGCACCAACGCTTCCTCTCCCACTGTACGAGGAAGACAAGGACTCGGACCAGACCGTACTCGATGGCGTTTTACTGCACGTCTCCACCGACACACACGCAGATCCTCACACCACCCCACTCGGCACTACCTCACGGCAGGGCCCATGAGCATAGGACAGAGACTGCTGGGAACCATTTCTCCAGGACACGCATAGACAAAGAAACCAAAACATTAAAAGGATGTTGGACTGCACACAAGCATTTCAACCGTCAAAACAAAACAGAAATTTAAAAATATAAAAAGATAGTCCCTTCTACAATGTTGTCTTTTTTTAGGTAAGGCTTCCTATGTCAATTAAAAGATTGTGTGCATGGTTACATTTTGCTTTAACCATGTGTTTTCCTTTCTCAGTTTCTCAGACCGATCCGACGCTTGCCTCGCCCGCTCCTCAGAGCGCTGGAATGTGGGCGGGGAGGGCAGCCCCGGGTCTGATCCCAACGGGCCAGAGCTCACACAGAGGTCCAGTTCCACGGCAGCTCAAAGTACATGCCCTGGTCAAAATGATCCGTGGAGATAAGGACATGGAACAGGAGCAGGCATGGTCCCTTACAGCCTGACTCTTGCCATGGTGAGGGGGTGGGGGCTAATTACACGGACATGGAAAAAAGGCGCTGAGTCCGACGGCTGTCGCTCATCTGCTCATGTAAGGCGACTGTTTGGGGACTCCGGCATTCATGTAGCTGTGATGCGAGGGGCCCGTGTACATCATGTTGCCGTGGTGATTGGGCTGCATAGGCTGCTGCGGGTAGGCCTGCCCCCCCATCACACCCATCTGCATCTGCATGGGGTACTGGGCCGGCTGGTTCATGTATGGCGGGTTGCCATGGTAGCCACTGTTCATCATAGGCTGTGGCATGCGGTAGCTGGCCGGCATGGCGTTCAGCGGGTTCATGTTCATGGAGTTGTACGCGGTGGGCGTGGCCATGAGGTTGGGCATCATGCTGCGCTGCACAGCCAGAGCTCGCGGGGAACCCTGCATGGTCACGGGTCCCGAGCTGCGGCCGTACAGTTGCTGCTGGTGTGGGGAGCCGGCAGGCAGCTGGGCTGCCTTGGAGCGGATGGCGATGTGGCCCTTTACCGTCGCCATCTGGCTCTGCAGGCGCTGCGCGTGGGGAGGCCCCAGACTGATGTTGGCTGCCGGCATGTTACACTGCAGCAGGGAGGAACTCAGGTTCATGGAGCCACTGCTGAGGTTGGGAGGGGGCGTCATGGTGGCCTGTGCCTGGGGCAGAGGTGGGTGTGGGGAGGGGGCCAGCTGCGGCAGCCCAGGGTTGGAAAGCGACACGCTTGGGGCATACGAGGTGACGGCGGCCGAGTGCGAGTACGACATGGCGTGAGGGTCCATAATGGTGTTGGTAAGCTGCTGTAGCTTGGCCAGGCTGAACGTGGCCGTAGGCTGGGGGTAACCCCCCGCCCCAAAGTCCTGTCCCATCCGCTCGTAAAGACTGCGTCCGCTGGCCGCCCCCCCTGCTGACTCGGGGATCTCCATGATCATGGGGGTGGATGCAAAGCCGTTACCCATGCTGCATTGCGATAGGGCCTGCTGCTGTTGTGGTGGGGGGAGGGGGGCTGTCGGCGGTGGCTGCGGAGTGGGGGCCTGCGCCTGCTGGGGAACCGGAACCTTCTTCTGGGGCTGCTGGCTGGCACTGGGGGGCCTCTCGATCACACAGCTTTGAGGAGATTTTATGCTGCAGCCGGGGGTGTTCGATGGAGGGGGTGGTGGCGGAGGAGGCTGAGGGACACCTCCAGCCCCGCCCCCGGCTGCCCCCGGCCCCGCCTGCTGGATCAGGCTGCAGCTGCCCAGACCAAGGGGAGCTCCGACCGCGGCACTGGAAGACGTCAAGCTAGCCGCAGAGACGAAGGGGCAGCCGCCAGCCTGGGAAGAGGACGAGGACGGAGTAACCGAACCTGAGGGTGTGGAGGCAGCAGTTGGCGCTGCCCCGGCGGCCACGGCAGCAGCCATGCTACTCCCGTTGCCCCCGGCGCTGCCACTGCCTCCGCCCATGGTAGAGTCATAGCTGCTGGGATTGTCGTAGTTTTCAGTCGTGCTCTCGATGCTGCCCAGGTCGCTGAAGCCGCTGTCCACCACTTGCTGCGAGTGGTCCGACACCGACGGCACATCCATCATGGGAGACGTCTCCATGTTCTGCAGCGAGGGGGCTGACAGAGAGCCGGGGTGTTCCGGCGTGATCTGGTTATACCCACCGGTGCCCCCAGCCCCGCCTCCAGGGCCGCCCCCGCCCGCTGGCCCAGACTCCAGTGGCCCCGCCGTCAGGCCCGGACTGCTGACGGAGCGTACAGACTGGCCGGGCAGAGTAGGCAGGGGGGCCCCGGGGAGTGGACTGCTATGCTGCGAGGGCCCGCATTCCACCAGGGCCAGCGCCTCGTCCTCGGCCTCACCGTGGCTGTAGCTCTGCAGCGTGCGGCAGGCAGCCAGCGTTTCCTCACAGTCCTGGTAGGCCCCGTGCGGCTCGGCCTCCTCCTCCTGGGCCTCACCCTGCGTAAGCGACTGCACGGCCTGGACGGTCTCTAGGTCCAGCTCGCTGCTGTGGTGGTGCGCATGGTGGCCCAGCTCCTCCTTGAAGTCGGTGTGCGTGTGGGGGTGCGAGGGGTGGTGCTCAGGCTCGATCAGGAGCACCGCCTTGTCCTCAGCCTGCAGGGGCTGCAGATCCAGGGGCTCCTGGGGCACAGACATGGCCACCGTCTCCACCACCGCCGCTGCGGCCGCAGACTCGTCTTGCTCCCGCCGCCGCCGCTCGTCCTGCACATCCACCTGAGTCTTCCCCTCCCGCGCTTCTTCTCCAGCCTCCTCCTCCTCCTTGTTAACGTAGGGCCTAGCCACACTGCCCCCGGTGTCTAAAAAACCCTCACCCCCCGGCGGCTCCTCCTTCACAGGAGGCGAGTGCGTTCTCGAGACCGGCTCCTCGTCGTCCTCCTCGTCGTCGTCATCATCGTCGTCATCATCTTCCTCATCCTCGGAGTTCTGCGGCTCCCTCTTCTTGTTGCCGGTGTCGGCCTTGTCCCCAGGGTGCCCGTCACCCTCGTCGTCAGCATCGTGCTCCTCCATGCGTCGTCCCCCTGTGCCTGCCATCACGGCCAGACTCTTGCCAGCGCTCACGCTCTCTTCCCGTTCCTCCGTCCCTTCGGACACCTCCAGCCGGGGCTGAGGAGCCCGGGGACCTGCGGAGAGGGCCCGGGGCACTGGACGACTTTGCTTCTCTGGTTGCCAAGACAACTCCTCCTCCTCGTCTTCATCCTCTTCCTCCTCATCCTCTTCCTCTGGCTCCGAAACAGCAGGCTTGCTGACAGGAGTTGGGAGGGGCACGTTCTTCGGAGGCCGTCCCCTGCGCTTAGGCTTCTCATCTCTACGTTTGTCCATGTAGCCCTCATCGTCATCATCCTCTTCCTCCTCAGAGTCTTTGCACTTGTGGCTCTCACGGTCAGCAACCCTGCACCTCCTGCCCGCCACCTCATCCTCCAGTTGCTTCATATCCAGCTCTTGTCTGGCCACCTCCTCCTGGGCTCGCTGTATGTAGCAATTTCTTGGTTTACGGCTCGGTTTCATCTTAATTCTGGGGGGTTGTGGCTCCTCTGGGGCTGGGGCCATGGGGTCCTCCCCTGGTGCCTCTCCAATGTCCTGGCTGGCGCCACCACCTGGCTTCCTCCTGGGACGCTTCTTCCAGTGCAGCGGCTTGCGACTCTTGCCTTTGGGCCAACCCTTCTTCTTCTTCAGGGGTGCAGGCTCCGCTCCCTCCTCACTGGCCCGACTCCCCTCGGCCCCAGGCATAGGCTCAGGCTTGTGCAGGGTGGTCATGGGTTTCAGCACAGGGGTGCCATCTGAAACACATACAAGCAACTCATCAGTAGAGCTATGAGTGGAGCAGCCAATTCACAGCCTCTTATCGTGCTTCTCCACTGGCATACGGGGACAGAGTCGTCCTGCAAAGAGACCAGTTACAGTGCGGGTCCAACTCACTTCGCTTTTCCACTACAGAAGGGTCGGAGCAGCCAGGTTTGGAGAGTGACGGTGATGTAAAACCGAAGACACACACATGGTGTACATCATGATTTACTGTGTGTTAATTTTCTAGTCTTTAGTATATCTATGTGAAATGCCGTGTCAAATGCTAGCGGGATTAGCATTCGTTAATGAACAACATATCGAATATACCAGTTTTTTCCTTCAGATAATGCATGTGCAGAACACAGGTCTCTCCAAACATTTCAGCCAGTCAGATGGTGGTGACGCAATCAGCTCTCAACAGGGCCATGTCAGCACAGTTACGGCTAACAATTTACAATGGAATACCGCCTGTGCATAGTATGGCTCGGTTCGTGTAGTGAAAAGGAGTCATGCAAACCTATTTGACACTGCCTCTGCTGGAAGGAGGAAATCTCAGTTAAAGACTCATAGATATGTAGTTTCATATCTGAATAATTACTGAAAATGTAAATACTGCATATTTACCGTATTTTGTATTTGTCTTGTGTTTGTATTATTTGTACGTATATCTTTACCCCTTGTACTCAAAAGGTTCTTTTGCCAGATCAATGTAAATAATAAATTGTTCTTAGCGACTTAACTGGAAAAATAAAGGTTAAATAAAATAAACTAAAATAAAATGGGTATGCCATGACTACAGTAACCACATGAACTTACTACTGTACACTTAAGCCACAGGTTTGACATAACACCAGAACAAGGAGCACCTGGGAGCCCACCTTCTTCATCGGACTCTGTGAGTGGCGCCCGGCGCCCTCTCTTTGCCGGGGGGGCCATGTGCCTCAGCGCCGTGCGGGCAGGTGGATACCGCCGGAGCGGGCTCTCCTCCTCAAGCCTGGGCATAGGCCTCTCGGCATCCGAATCCACAAAGGACTCATCTAGCACCTCCGTTGTCTCCGAGATGGTCTCCGTCACCACGCTGCTGTGGGGCTGCACACGCTGGTGCGCACGCCACCTGCGGCCGGGCTTCTGGGAAAGAGCGACTGTGCTGAGTATACTAGGTCAGAAACAAATTTCTGTTAAAACTGCCAGGGTTACACCACACGGCAGGTCGCAGCATCCCAGCCCAGGCGGACAACACACCTTACACCGGAGTCCCAGCGTGGGTTTGGTTAGGATGGGCGGGGAGCAGGCTCTGTGCTGCTCATCTTCATCCTCCTCACTGCTGGATGGGGGCTCGCTGAGCCGGGGAGCCAGCGGCAGCTGAGGAGGGGGCTCTCCGGGGCCTTCGCTCAGTCGCCGCTTGGGCCCGCGTTTCTTGCGAGGAGGTCGTCCCCTGCTGCGAGGGGCAGGTGCAGTGGCGGGCCGGGGGATCTCCTTGGGCCGGCCAGGGCCATCTTCCGACTCCTTCTCTGACATGGGCATAATGGGAGAGAGGGAGGGGATGCGAGCCTCTACAGCATCAGCCATCTCATCCTCGCGACCCTCCTCGGCCACCCGGATCTTCCTGGGGCGCCCCCGCTGGCCGTCCTTCACTCGGCCCCACAGCCAGCTTTTAGGCGGCCGGCCCCGTCCACGGCGCTCCCCGTTGGTGGGAAGAGGTGCGCCTTCAGGAGCCACTGGGGAGACCCGCACCGGAGAGGGGGCCGGAGAGGGGTGGCCGGCAGTAAACTCCGGCTGGCGCTTGTCATCGCCGTCCTCCCGCTCCCCACGTGCGGTGGTCCAGGACAGTGGAGAAGCTGACTGGCTGGGCTTGGTCTGTCGCACACAAGACAAATCGGTCAGGAACGTCTGGGCAGGCGTCCTTCACACAACCAAAGGCACTCGAACCCTTGGCAATCACAAGACCCCACACCTCTTTACAGGCATCCTCTTCTGCGCCACCCTCGTCTTCATCCTCATCCTCCTCTTCCTCGTCCCCCGATACTACCGTGTTTGTGACGATCACTGGGGTCCAACGGAGACAGTCCGGGTCCACCTCCAGCTGCCGTGGATTAGCACGAAGCCGGGTCATGTGGGCAGAGACCAGTTTGTCCCTGCGCACCAGGACCAGCCTGAAGCACATAAGGAAGCACGAGAAAATTCCAAAGTCACCACAAAGGACACATGCAGAGAACTACTGCAGCGATGTCAGTATAGAAAGGTAACATGCAACCATCAGACAGATGACTATGTTAAGTGTCAGGGCAGCGTCCTGTTCACAATTTCCGTCATTTCAGGTGCTTCACGACTTTGAGGAAGGAGAGGAGCCGCGAGATGAAGCAGTGCAATGAGGAAACTGCCCACCTGCCCCCACGATGCTCCAGCATGTTGAGGTGGTGCAGCGTGCTAGTGATGTCCTGGGGGCAGATGCCCGTGAGCTTGCTGAGGCGCCGGATGGTGACCTGCCGCTCACGCAGCTCGTGCAAGCACTCCAGCACCACGCTTCGCCAGTACGCCATGTAGGAGAGGCGGCCCAGGTCCGACAGCGGCTTCTCCGGGGAGCCGGGCTGGCCCTCCCTCTTGGACAGCAGATAGCCTGTGGGTGTCAATGAAGAAAGCTCAAGACGGAAGGAAGCCATCAGGGGCCCCCTTTTCCACGTGAAGGTCAGAAAATGCTGCCTTACTGAAGTCAATGAGAAAGCGTCCATAGCCTTTACGCTGGTACTGGGGGAGAATCATGATGCAGGACACATTGTATTTCTGCTGACAGTGTTTTTCCTGGAGGAAACGGAGAGGTACTATCTTTAGAAACAGTACAGGGCGCATAAAGAAAAAAAAAAAAAAAATCACCCACGCCAGAACACAGGGGATTCTTAATAAATAAATGTGAAGATTTTCAAGGGTTTTCACTCACAGGAATAATACTGGTGGCCTGAGTTTACTCCTGTATCTCCTCTTATGTGGCACTTAACATTAAGTGTAGTGAGATGATAGAGATACATCAGAAACACTGTAGAGGGCTAAGAGAAGCTCACCTTGGAAAAGTAGCCCACCAGGTGGCAGCCCTTGCTGTCATTTTGTGTTAGCACGTAGAAGAGGAAAGGCTCCACGTCATAGTACAGCGTCTTGTGGTCCAGAAAGAGCTTGGCCAGCAAACACAGGTTCTGACAGTAGATGGTGCTGACATTCCCATCCACCTGGAACAGGAAGTAGCAGAGGGGACAGTTCCTTCTGCAGCTGTCATTTCCTCCCAGGAGGCACTGGAGGAGTGCTGCACAGAAGGGGCTCGTGCATGTCCTGACACCAAGCAAGACCGGCCCTTCAGAGGCCAACTGGCAGAGCAGACGGTCACAGAGGCTAACAAAGTTGTGTGATGACATCCTGGAACACTTCCGCCGCCTCCCCAGCGGGTTTTCAAGGCAGTAAACCCTTGAGGAGTGAGAACAGTATCTGCTGAGGTGGAATTTCCAGCAGATCACTAAAAGCTACTTTCTAAAAAAAACTCATTTAAGTAATGAGTCATTTAAGTAAATCAGCATCTAGAACATCATTTGTTCTTATTTCTGATTCACAACGATGCAAACTTGTGGTCTCTAAGTTATGCATCACACCTTTCCAGGTGTCTGCAAACTCAGGATGTTGAATATTCCAACTGTAACAAATGATCCCCCTGCTCTGATAGCAGTTTGGCTAACTCTTCAGCATTTTCCATGCCCGAGCACTTTTCCTATAACTGAACCAGTCAAGAGAATTCACCAGCTTGTGAGCTTCATCCAAAACTGCCACTTAACTGAAGAATACAGTCTAGGTCATGGGTACTCAACCAAAATTAAGAGCTCCAGTTATTCAGTCACCAATAATGATTCCAGGGGCTTCATGATAAAGCGAGAAATGGTTATTGTCATGGTTTTCAACCAAAGTCCACATATTTTCAAAATGGATGTGTCATTTAACCAGTATGTTTGTCTTGCTTCCCTGGTAGTTTGTCTGCTGGTTTGCATAACGACGGCTATTAACACTATTGGACACAACTCCTGCGGAGCCCTGCTGAACTGACCACTCTGTGCCTTTCCAAAAGTCTTCTGACCTTATACCGTAAATTTTTAGCATCACAAATGATGCTCAATGGTCCGGATCTACATCTCTCCGAGTAAGGATTAGGAGCGGAGTCCATTAGCAGGTGACCTCTGGTCTAGACTACATGATCATATTAATTGCAGGTGCTTAGTTATACATCTCACAAAAAAAAAAACAAACACTGAGCGAATGAGGAACATTCAACTCTTGCAATGCAACTGCCCCCATCCACCAGAACTTCAAAGGTACGATGCTGGGTGGCAAGCGAGCGCACTCCCTCACCTCAAACACAGACACGCTGTCCTTGCGGTAGATCTCATTGGCTGGTGGGTGAAACCAGGTGCACTTGCGCATGTGCTGGAAAAGGATGCTGCGACTCTTCATGTAGCGAAGGCAGAACTCACACAGGTACAGTTTGGGTAACCTGATGGGAGTGGAAAATTGAGGAGAGATTGGTGGCACGTTAAGAGCGGTGAGGGCATCCCCCAGATGCCAGCACACAAGCCCCAATGGCTTACCTGCTGTACTCCTGCGGGTACGGAGACGAGTACCACGTCTGGATCTCGTACTTCCCAAACTCGATGACAGATGGGTAACGCATCTGGGGGTCCGGAGGCCCCGTCACCCCCACTTTCTGTAAGTGCAGGAGAGAGACATCAGAAGCAGGGCAGAGCTTTCAGGATTAGGAGACTGTGGGGCAGAGAGATTACAAAATAAGGGATTACTGTGCCTTGGCAGCTCCCGCTTGGCCGCATGCACACACGCAGGGCCACACCTCCTGCTGAATTATTATTAGCACTCTGGTGAGTGTTGAGTGGAAACTGAACATCTGCCACTTCGCTGGGCTCCGTTTCACAGGCTAGTAACCACAAGGTCTGAGGCAGAAGCTGTTGCTGACGTCCTCTCCCTCTCTCTCTCTCACACACACACACACACACACACACACAAACACACACAAACACACACAAACACACACACACAAACACACACAAACACACACAAACACACACATGCAAGGGCAGAGATGAGATACTTCCTACTTTGTCCCCCATGATTTTGTCAAAGCAAGAAATCAGAGGCAAACTCTTTAAAGACTGCAGTTAATCTGGTGAGGATAAACTAGCAAGATACTGCATTTTTGCAAAAGCTAAACCTCCAAACTCTCTCACTAATGGGTACTTAAAGGCGAATGAGTCTCTCTGTGCATGTTTCGGATGCCTGAAGCCCTGAAAAACAATTACATGCACAGGCAGAGGTCAAACGTAGACAGGAAGCAGGGACAGCCAGTTACCTGCTGCTGGGCTCGCACTGCAAGCTGATCCATGCCTTCTGACAGGCAGATGCCCTCAGGCAGGGTCCAGTTGGGAGTCCAGCACAGCTGTTTGCACATCTAGCTACTGTCCGTGGGCGCCTGTTCGTCGACTTCTGACTTTCCCTGCCGTCTGGCTGGCCTCGCTTCCCCCCTCCCCCTAGCCATGTGGGCTTCCGCTCCCCTAGCCAGCCCAGCCGCTCAGCGACGAGGGCGTCCGCCTCCAACCTCACCCCAGCCAGTGCGTCAGTGCCCCCTCCCCCCACCACACTCTGCACACAGGAGTGCAAACACTTAAAGAGAAAGTGTAGGACATCCAAAAAAAAAATTAACAACGGTCAGTGTGGGAACGCCTTACTTGTAGTGCCAGTTCCTGGATGTGTCTAAAAAGCTCCACATCCTTCTCAGTCAGGTTCTCATGGCCTGGAAGCCTATCGTCATCATCGTGCCACTCCTTCCCACACTCTTGATTGTCTGTGGGAGGCAGAGAGGGAGGGACAGGGCCATGAGCCAAACACCCACGGACAGAAGGCCCTCTGGCAGCAGGGGCATCGCCCGCCTGCAGTGCAGAGAGCTTGCGAAAAGCAGATGGACATGGAGGTTCTCACCTCCAGTCCTGTCCTCCACCTCCCCCTTGCGGTTCGCCTTCTTGCGGATCCGGTGCTGTTGCGAGTAGTCCACCACCTCGGTCCGAGCCTTGCGGCCATCCGGCGAGGGCGTGAAAAATTTGGTGAGGGCATCAATCAAGCCCTTGGTCTTCTTATTGAAGCGCAGCCCCCCGTCTGTGGAGTCATCGCTTTGCAGGGAAAAGAGCATGCGGTTGTCCCCGGGGTAGCCTTCGCAGGATGAGCCTGATGAGGAGGCTGGGGACAAGGAGCCCTGCGAGCGGCGGTCTGCCCCTCCGACACCCCGCCGCCGCCGGCCTCGCCCGCCTGGCCCACGCAGTTTTTTGAAGGGCCGCTTCGATCTGCAAGCAGCGTGGGATTAGTCAGTGCCGAAATGCCACACAGGTGCAGGAAGTCATTTCAAAAGCAAAGTACTGTTCCACTAAATAGTTTCTGTAAGTATGACCTGTGAAAACATGGGGCCCTTAAGGATTGTGAAAGGTCATCAGATGTTTAAAATCAGGGGCAATTTGATGCTTCTTATCCTTTGATAATCTAGCGAGTGGTGTGACTAGCAGGGCAGCAGGTTCACACCAGAAAGCAGCGAGCAGCACTTTTTGACATTTAGTTCTCTTTATCATGCTTGTTACCTGTAGGATTTTTAAATCTGTCATGAGAATGTCCTTTGTATTAAATGAAATTTTGTATCTTTCTTGAACGTAAGGAGCAACGATACCTGCTGCCGATTCATCCATCTTGGTGCCCAAATGTAGTTGTACAGAATTAGTTTAAATTATTCTAAAAGATACATTTTTAGTGACAATCTACATCCCGTAGGTCAGAAGGTGCAGGGTTACTTTATAATACTTATCCCCTACTATAATTTGCATCAATTTAAAAAAAATGTGGGAAATGATGCATTTAACAACTGCGAATTTTAAAAAACCAAATAAGAATGAATGAGGGATAGGCTGGTTATTGATGCTTGTAGGGCTGCAACTGTGAAATAATTGTCAAATTTTTTTAATTTAATTTTGAACTAATTTTTATTAATTTAAAAATTACACAAGGAGGAAAAAATTCTTTTGAATTTGACATTTTAATTAAACTCAACGGTCTTCTGTAACAAGGAAAAGATCACTTGAAATCGCTTAAGAGAGCATACTGTCAAAATAGGCTGACCATAATGAAAATGAGATGCTCTTATCATGCTAAACATCCACTGCCTACATTACTACCAGCGAGTGAGCACCGGATCACTGCTGCACGGAGACTTCGGATTCAAATGCTCTTTATTGCATGCTGTGCCAAGCCAGTTTATTTCCCTATGCGTCACGCCACAGAAAAACAGCCCTCCACTTGGACGACTTTTGGCTGTATTTTCTTACTCCCCCCAATGTTTCCTCAATTTTAAACACACGTTAAGAATACAGGCTGTGCCGTCCATGAATTGAGAACACGCTTCTAAACTCACATACAGCAATTCCCAGGTGACAGAAAATGTTAAACAGATAAAGATGATTGCCTGGTACCATGTCACAAAGTCGCTTTTGCTCCTCCCCCTCAATAGGATACAGATTTCAATCCCCTGTTAAGCATGCTGGGACTTGAAGCACTTAACGTATATTTGCATGCAAAACAAAAGACGGGAAACCAGCAGTGCTTAAAGCCATTTGATACATTAAACATCCTTTAATATGCCAACACACTAAGCCGGCCTCCTTCCAGGAAGCAATGAGAGCAATGTGGGGAGTCTTCACCCTTAAAAAGAAATGGCTGACTGCACTGGAGCGCCCCCTGCTGTTAATCATTGTGCAACAAGCTCGAGGGAAAAGGTCACATCGCACATACCTGTTTTTGGGCCGCCCCAGAGGTGCATTGTATCTCCGTTTGATTTGTGCTGCTTTTTCATGTAAGAGTTTCCTTCCCTTTTTCCTTGGCCGGCAAATCTGACAAATCCACATGCCTGCAAGACAAACTGTTAATTTCAGCCCCTACTGCGTTATGTGCACCACCACATTTTGAACTTTTCCATAATAAATTGGTAGAGGAGAGCAGCAGGCCGGTATGAGAGTCCACTCATGTTAAGAGGGGGTAGAGGACGAGACCAAACCTTTTGGCATCCTGATCAGCGGAGGGTCACAGCACTCCATGTGGAAGCCACGATCACACGAATCACAGAACAGCATATTCTCCTGCATGTGCAACAGGACACACGTCATCTCACTGTTCTCTACACACATGCAGTCCTGTGCTCCACAGAGCTACAGCTCCTTGTAGGAACACTGAAGGCTGAACATGCACATTCACATCACCCTCACCGCATTCTTTCCCTGGTCCTGACAAGAGCTACAGGTCTTGCACTCAATACACTGCCACCACAGCGCCTTCACTCGAACGGTGAGCTCTGGAGAGAACTTCAGACATGAAGGATGACCTGTTGGAAGAGGGGAGCACCACTAAAGATTGATGGCAAGCAGAGCAGTGGGAAAATGTTCCAAATGTTTTGTAAAAGTACACTGGTCATGGAACAAGTGAGTTGTGCTGTTCAGGCAGGAGGGGAGACAGCCAAATGACCATGGCTGCAGATGCCTGGGGAGGCTACAGACTCAGCAGAGCTGTAGGTGATCCTTGTGACCAGCAGACACCAGACAACTTCTACTCACCGCTGTTCCCACAGTCAGCGCAGGAGATGAGCTCCTCTGGCTTCTTGTCCCGGTTCTGCTCCTTTGTACCCAGGCAAAAACTACAGATGGGAATAGGCTCTGCCACCGGCTGTTGGGGGAAGACAGACACACCCTGACAAGCTGCCACTCCACAGTGCTTCGATAAATACTAAGGGGGCACCGGCAGGCGGTCCTTTAGATCAAATCACTAAATGAGGGTCCGCTACTGCTACAGAATAGCCTACGAGACATCTACTCTGAAGGAAAGCATCCTTGAACCAAAAATGAACCATCAAAAGGGTCCTTCATATTACAGCATCACAGACATTTCAGGGATTTAACAGAGATGCTACCAGAGGCAGCTGCAACTCCCCCAGCACAGAGATATGCATGCAAGCAGCAAGATGGTCTCCCAGACATAGGAAACCCTGTCTGGCTTCTGCTCACTCATCTCTGCAGGTAGAGCTCAATCACCGCCTAGTCTCCTGCTTTGAGAGCACACGCTTTCTGCATTGCAGAGGACACAGAGATGGTGTGCAGCATGCACACGCTGGAAAGGCACACAGCACACACCTCCTCTTAACAGCATATGAGAACAATGTCTAATGTTTGCATTTGACTGGACATCAGCTGAAGGTTTTTCTCCTAGGCACTGTGCCATTAGGCTTCGCTAGAGAGATGAGCCGGCAGATCAAGCAGAGAGGTCACAGAGCTGCTGTCACGCTCGTATGCTTTTCCATGGATAGCAGTTGCACTGCTCGGCCCGTGGACTTGGATGATGAGCACACGGCCTAGTTACAGAACATGCCAAGCAATCACACTTGGTGTATGCATGTGGCTCCAGCTCGGTCTGGGCAACAACACTGACGGCTACCTAGCTTTCCCCTGCCAGTCCCCTCACCATCATACTTCAACCTACCTCATGAAGTGAATAATTCTTTCCACCTTTCAGTGGCTGAAATTATGCATTGGGATCTAAACATAGTACTTCTGTCCCGTTCTGCGAATCTGGCTTTACACAAGCTTAAAAGCTGCCCCCCACCACAATGCGAAAGCAGTATGAAGGAAGTGACCCTTTCAATACTCATTCAGTCCTGCACCAACTGATCTTCCACATAAATAAACCCATAGCAACAGAGAAACTGATGGTAAAGTATTAAGGGTAGAGATTGTTCCCCCACTGGGACCAAAGCGTTTGTATTCCTCAGAGGTCGGGGGTGGGGGCAGGTAGCAACATATTCCTAGCTGGCCTCACGTAGTGGCAAGCGAGCAGGTCTGGGAGGAGAATGAGGAAAGGAGAAGAGCTTGATTTATGGGGCTCATTTTTCAGTGACTGGAGCTTGGCTGAAGGCAAGTGTGTGTGTGTGTGTGTGTGTGTGTGTGTGTGTGTGTGTGTGTGTGTGTGTGTGTGTGTGGGGGGGGGGGGAGAGAAAGGGACACACATCTGTGTTTTGGGGCAGGTATGAGCAAGGTGAAATGGGGATTGTGCTC
>JABFDZ020000044.1:21696023-21708767 GCA_019775955.2 Pollimyrus isidori | reverse complement strand
CCCCCCCGCCCGCCCCCCCCGCCGGGGGGCGGGGGGGCCGGGGCGGGGCGGGCGGCCCCCCCCCCCCCCCCGGGGCGGCCGCCCCCCCCACAACGGGACACTCTTCTCTGATGTGGGGCAGGTATGAGCCAGGTGACATGGGGCTTGTGCTGCCCGTCATTACACTCCACCTGAGAAGGCTGGATTCCAGCTGACATCACACACAGACACACACAGAGATCTTACAGACAGCCCCACACTCCGACACCCTGCTATCGTGTGGACCTCCACATACACCAAGATTTACAGTGTCACACCTCTCCTGGTAACAGCACACTACATACGCTCACTTTCAAAACCAGCCATTTTACAGACTAGATAATTACTGACAGTGTCACCTTTCCAGCATCACATCCCTCAGGAACCTGGCTGGCCATCATCCAGGGAGGAGAAAATGAAAGAAAAGCATGCAAGAGGAACCGGAAAAATAATGGGGGTGTGAGTTAGAGAGGGACAGGTGGGGGCAAAAGAGGAGAAGAGCATAAAAAAATAAAGCGAGAATCTGCTGTCCTTGTCCGTTCACTAGTCAAGGTTCTCATTAACATGTGAAACCCATCTCTCTCACTCGCTTTCTCACACCCCCCCACCCATACAAGCAACCCCCCACCACAGCCCCATTGATCACTGTACGGTGAACAGTGTTGGCACACGGTAAGGGCAGTCAGGGAGGCATGAGCAGAAAAGGACAACCATGGAGCATGTGAAAGCACAAAATGCAGCTCCAGGCTTGGAATTGCCCTCCGTTTCCAGAGTCCATGTCCCTTCACCACACACACACACACACACACACACACACAACAGGATTTACCTGCTGCTCACCTGCATCGTTACCTGTGCATGTGGTTAATGATTTATTTAAATAACTGCTCTGTGCACTGCAACAAATGGGGACAGCAAGTTAAGTATAGGCTTCGGAAACAGAAGCATATAGCTGCAGCCTGCCTATTTCCAACACCCAAATAAACCAAGACAAGTTTGAGTGGTTATTGTGGACGTCAATCTGTACACGTGGAATCAAACTGGCCCAGAGATGAGTTCTACACTTTGCCGATGGAGCAAAACCACATAACGTGCTCCCATTGGGCATGATTCAATTCACACACGCACACGGGGCCAGGATGTGCTTATCCCTCGGGTACCACTTCCTGCTAGTAGCTTGCAGGAGAATAAGTACAATGAAAACCACTAATAAAGATCCTAAAGAATTTAGTTCTCTTCATAAAAACTCTCTAACACTAAAAAACGTGTTAGAGTCAAGGTAGACGTCTTCACTGATTTACTAGAGAGATTTAGTTCAGCACCTGCAATGCCTCTGTACGATGTTCCTTTTGATGCATTTAGAATTCACTCATAAGCGGATACATGACATAACTGGTAGCAAGGTGATCTTTTTACCTGTCGGCAGTGAGATGTTCAATCCTGGCTGTACTTAAACATCCAGATGAGAACAATGCGCATTTCTCGGGAGCGGATTAGAAACAAACAAAGTGTCAATATCACGGCCCTGCAATTCACCATGATCAGGAATCTCAGATAAGCCAAGGGACCATGTTACCTACAGGTTCAGATACATCCACATCAGAATCTGCTGAGCTGATCTCAAGATTTAAACAGTACTTAAGCTCACCTGCTGCAACACCCGTTATAGTTCGCTAATAGATATCAAGCCAAAGATCATTATTGGTCTCTGTACAAACACAACGGCAGAATTGCTTAGGCCACAATATTATACTACACACAGGCAAGCCTTTCACCAGTTTAATATTTGTTCAAAGGCTCAATAACATTAATCCATCCCCACAAACAATCAAAAATCATCAGGTCAGCTTGTCGCAGAAACATGATCCGGCGTCTGTATGATTTTCGCACATACCTCAAAAGCATACCAACTCTATGGGAACGATGCAGCCCAGACCAGCTGCTGAAGAGGGCAAGCCGGGGACCACAATTGCTCTTACTGCTGGCTCTGACACAAAACCAAAGTCACACACCTCCTTCATGATGGCTTTAGATTCTAACTGCTACTGCACTCAGAAAAGGAATGAGATTTGTTATCTATATATCCATGACCCCTATCTGACTCCCTCCGTATTGAACCCCCCCTAGCATGGCCTGGCAATGACCCCCTATTAGAGCTGCAGGGGGGTGGGGGATTGTCTGTGGAAAACCTGAACACAGTGGCACACTGCGCGCCCCGTCTCCCCATAAGCGGGGTCAGCAGCAGGGCTGAGTGGCTAAGGTCACTGGGCTCATCCATCTGGGCCTGCAACCAAGCAGTACACGCCCAGTCTGTATTTTACAAACCCCCTGCCCATGACAAGAAGGCTGCGCGGGCAAAAATGATAATAATAATTAAAAAAAAGTTTTGGAAAAGATGGAAGCGTCCCTTTGCAAAAGACATCAGAGCATTACCAATAATAACAGTGCAAGCCTAAACTCTGGGGGTAATACATGAGGTTCGAGGATACATAGGGCACAGAAACACCTGTACTGAGGGTGCATGACGTGATGGGATTCTCCCTAGAACAGAGAGGCTGCTCTCCTCAGGAACCAATGCCCACACATTCCTCACGCGCCTCCTCACCCACGTGTGCATCAGAATCCCGGATAAGATCACGTCGGCATAACAGCCAAGGGAAGCCTCACACAAGCAGTGATTGGAGGCATGCTGAAAGGAGAGGGAAGAGAAAATATCAAAACGTGGGGGGGGAGGCTGCCTTATGAGCATCCTGCCCCCCCCCATCAAACTGAAATGAGCAAGCGCAAAAGGCAGCTGCACCTAGCAGTTAGGAGAGAGATTGGCCAGCCCTAGTACTCTATGCAGTCTATCGGGTTTCACCAGTGGGCGTGTCCACATGCTACCAGACGCCGCTATGTCTGCCACACCCGCCTTTGCCTGCTCTGGGCGACTCCAGACCTGCGTCAGCCTGGCACAGCCAAAGACATCTCCGCTTGGTCTTACCCCTCATGCTGCAAAGAGGAGCGTCAAACCGCTGAGCCGGACACAAGGGTCCCAAGAAGCACCATCACTGACCTCCCTCAGGGAAGCCTACACTGGACAGCTGCCTTACCATTTCTACATACCCCAATGCCCCATGTCCAACCACCATACTGCTGGCCCATTAAAAGAAAAGCCATTCGGAGCCAAAGGTCCTGTGATATTTTCCAACCAAATAAACAAAAATTTATGGTGAAAATTTTAAATTTTTGATATTGACCATAAACTGATGTGTGAAGTGTTAACTTTACACAACACCACAAACCTCCATGCCCAACAAAATGCAAAGCTTGTTTGAGTAGCTTGTTTCTTCATACATTCCTCACAAAAGATAGCTGGGGCCAATGAATTTGCATTCACATCATTACAATACCTCAATAAACATTGAAGCAAGAGGTTTTAATGAAAAGCTCATAACACTGATAGTATATTTAGTATGGTAGTATGATTAAATGTATGATACACCTTCCTCTGAAACATTCATTAGATGGATATTGTAGTACAATCCATATGATCAGTGAAACTGTACCTTAAATTGTCTTGAAATATTTTTCATCGAAATGTTTTAGTTAATATAACTACTAAGACTGAGTAAGAAAAAGAACAAACTATTCATTTTTATACATTGTTTTTCCCCCTCTGTGCAGCACGATAGTTACAGGTTTATGCTCCTAACAGGAGTAAAACTTTGCCACATTTGCTTGACTACTGACAATATCACATTGGATCAGAATGAACCACAAGACAAAGCAAAATATACAAATTATTGGTCTATAGTTAATAAAATATTAGAATTTCAGTTAGTCGTGTTCTGTCCTGACTGAACATTTTTGCTGTACTAAAACATGCTGTAAAAGAGAACCTACGCTACAAGATAGTACCAGTAGTCACATACTGCAAAAGCAAACTGATGAAACAAAACTAAATTCCACTTACATCTGCTGCCATCTACTGCATTTACTTCTGACTCTACAACTTATTAGGCGTTTACTGTCACTACATCTCCTTCAATTAGAGTACATACTGGAAAATGAACAGATTGACCCTTTCAAAAACTAAATATGTAATGGCTGTCCTTCAGTAAATGACATGCAACTGTCCACACACACAGACAATTAGATAACTGAAAAGTCAAAACAACCTGAAACACTATTTAAGGGATATACTGCTGGCATCTTCTGAACCTTGACAGAGAGTAAGCCCTGCTTACTCCTGACCCCATCAAAGTGTCCTTGAGCAAGACACTGAACCCCAAATTGCTCCCGGTGTGCAGGTTGGCACCTTGCATGGCAGCCTCTGCCACCAGTGTGTGATTGTGTGTGAGAATGGGTCAATGTGAGGCATAAATTGTAAAGCGCTTTGTAGAAAACCGCTATATAAATGCAGTCCATTTACCATTTACCAGATCAGTTTCAGGGGTTACTATACTCTCCATGTATATCAAATCCCAATTATGAGCACTGGAATACGAACGAAAAGCAAACTAAATGATCTTGAACAAAATGCCCATGAAGAATTTCAGATGTAACTAATTGTGGTCGCGCTCCCAAAGCATTTCACCCAGTAATTTGGAACATCACTAAACTTAGTTAAACGTTAACAATTATGCTAAGGGCTCCATAGAGACTGCTGTCGCTCTACCACTCTGTCTAAAGCTCATTTCTGTGGCCCTCTTCAGATCCATCGCATGGTATTTCTCCTCTTCCCCTCCCCTCCCCCACTCCTCGTCACACTTTCTTAGACAGACCTGTACCCCATCAGGCAGCCTCCTGCCTAGTGTGCTACGGCCCTTACCTTGTCCTTTTCATGGGGGAGCAGGCGCACTGGAGGAAGAGAGTCCAGCGACAGACAGATGGGGCCCTCGGCCTGTGGGCCCCGGCCACTCAGCTGGTACAGCGGGCCCCGCTTCAGCAAGCGGCCATGGGCCACAGCACGCTTCACGGCCACACGCAGCTGCTGGTGAAACAGGGCAGGCCCTGCAGAGCCACTGGCTGACAGGTGGGCCGCCACATCTCCCTGGCACTTTAGGAAGCGCTCCATGCTCTTCAGGGAAGAGCCACCTGACTCATGGAGCCCCTCCAAGGCCCGTTTGATCAGCTTATTCCAGTCCAAGCCAGGGCGCCGGCCCGGGCCAGCCGGGCCCCCACCCCCACTGCCCCCCGAGGTCCCACGTGGCTTGGGAAAGGCCAGGCGACCGGGGTTCTCAGGGTCTTTGTAGGAGTTGAGCCCCTTGTTAGAGACCTTAAGGATGGAGCCATCCTTGACACTCAGCTCCAGCTGTTCCAAGACCGTCTTGCGATCCAAGCCATGAGACATGGACACAGCATTGCAGATGCGCTCTTCTGAGGGCCGCTGTTTCTGCTTTTTCACTTTCTTGATGGCCTCCAGGATCCAGTTTGTGTACAGCGGATTGGCCAGCTTCACCATGGTTAACGATTGGCTGCGACGACGGCCTGCCGACACACCCATCCAGGAAGCGCCCGGCCCCTCGCCCTCACGCCGCCACTCCTCCCTCCTCTGCCCAGAGACTATCCTTTGTTCCGGGGTCGAATGGAGAGTCCCTCACAGCCTGAGCACAAGCAGCAAGGCAGGGGACAGCTCACCATAGCACAGGCCCCCTCCCACCCCCCCAAAACGGAACCTGGTCCACCGGCTCGCCTCTCCCAGCTGGCGGGTGGGCCGCAGGGAGAAAAGCTGTCACAACACAGGTAGAGGTGGGCACTGATCCCCACCTCTGGCACGCCACTGGGATCTTGACACTAGGCCTTGGTATCCCGACCCACCAAGTACCAATGGCCTCTAATACAAATGGAAACCCCGACGTCTCAGTCCACAGATATGGCTGCTTTCAAGTTTATCCACAATCAGGAATTGTCTCTTCTTCCACAAGCTTAAGAATTCTGAGGCATTTTGGCAAAAACACATGTGACGGAAGTGAGCGAGCAAGAGATGGTCGTTAGGGAAAAGGACGATGGCATGAACTGCGTAGCGTGGCTCCAGCAGCCGTTGTCTCCCTCCTCGCTGCGTCACACGCCTTCTCTTTCAGCCAATGCAGGACAGAACTCTCACTCCAGGGACCAGCAGAAGCTGATCACCTTCATGCCGACCACGCTTCAGCAGCGAGAGCAACCTGCAGGGACAAACAATACAGACACGCCAGAGGTCAGTCACAGGTTGTCGTGTGGCAGCTGTACACAGCAGCAACAGGAAAACAAGGTGGCAGAGAGAGCAGACCTTGGCAGGTCCAATGCGAACCCCAAACGCAGCCGGATGCCCCCTCAGAAGGGGCTGTGACCCAGCAGGGAGGGCACCCTCCTGAAAGACACTGGACACCTTGAAGGCTACCCAACCACCTTGAACATTCGAGTCACTCAATTACACTCAATAGGGGACTGCAGTTATGAAGCATGTCCAGATACCTTTGCTGCAACCCCTCCTAGCCAAGTGGGCATGCTTCGATATCCACAACAAGAACATGCAGATCATCATAATGCATCCCAGTGTACCTGCATTAATTTGACAAGCATCATTTTAACCCACACAGATGGACTAATCCCATTTTACCACACTCGCCATCTCACTCTTCTCTCACTAATAAATACTGCACCAGCCCCGATGAACAGCTACCAACCGCACACGTGCCCATCCAGAACACAGGGGTATGCAGGACAGTGTAAAACCTTGACGAATCTTAAGAACAGTAACCCTCCACGGAGCTGACAAAGGGCTCTGGAGCAGAGCCCAGGCCGGATTTCACGGAGGAAAGCAGGATGGGGGGCCGGTCTGAATGAACCCCATTTGCAACCTACGCGTTGTTGTTGTTATTGTTTACTATGGACATGACGGTTTCCAGTCAGCGCCACCGTTACCCGCCCAAATGGCGATTTGACAGTAATGACAGCGCCGGTGAGCAGCACCGGTCTGTTCCCACGACCGCGGACAGCGCGCCTGTATGTTTACATACACCGCCGGTTACGAAAATCCCCAGCCGCAACGACAAACCCCGACCCTGCTACTGACCGTACACTGAAACGAGCCCCGTGGCCGAGGGGACGCGTTGGGCTCCGTTTTAGGGGCAGCAACGAACGGCCACGAAAGCCCCAAGGCGCCCGGGGTTCGAACAATAACGGCCGCGCCGTCACGCGGCGGTTAAACGTCCAGATGGGCTCGCGGCGTTCCGCGCGCCTTGCGGAACACGGTGCGGCTCGAGGTGTCCAGCAGGGCTCGTGGAACACATCGCGGCTCGAGGCATCCAGCGCGGAAAAAAACAACGTGCATTTCCCCCCTTTTCCGCGTAACAGAGGCGCGGACGATATGGCCGCTCGGCCTCCGTCTCAGCTTCGCCTGCGAGTAGAAATCCGCCCCCCCAGCGCACACACACACACCTCGCCAGCGAGTGGCGTCCCTGCACACGGATAGTTCCCCCCACCGCCGTCTCCACTTCCTTCCTTCCCTCCTGTTCGCCCACCCTCCTACGTAGCGACCGCGGTGCGGTGGAAGACAAGGCCAGCGGAGCGAAGTAGGCCTCGACTCCCCCTATCATCCTCCTCCTCCTCCTCCTCGTTCTCCTCCTCCCACCCCCCCCTCCTCCTCACTCCCTTCATTTCTCCCCGTACCCCTCTCTCCCTCTCCCTCTCGGTAGGACGGGTCCAAGCCAGGCTTGTTAAAAAATGAACGTTCGGAGAAGCGGAGAAAAGCCGCCTTCACTTCCTTGTGAAACTCACCGGGACTCGGCGTCGATCGGCCGGACAGAGCGCGCCAGAAACCTCCCGAAACGGAGACAACAACAAGCCCGAAAATGCAGCCAGAGACTAGGGGCTCTGGAGCTGACGCCATCTTTGAGTGAAACAGGAGCTGAGCGAGCGGGGGGAGGGGAAAGGGTCGGGCCGAGGGAGCGTCTGCATGGTGCAACCCGCAATCGGAGGCGGAGACGGGCGGTGCGGGAGGGGGATACGGGGGTTGTAACCGTGGAGGTTGAATACCGGTTGTACGAATGAAATGGAAGAAAAGGACAGATGGTGAAGCGGAGAAAATGGATCGGTGTCCCGCTTCTCCCCCCTTATGCGCGCACATAGCGGCACGGACGTGTTAGGGAGCGTCTCGAATTCTCATTTTGCTTTCAGCAGCAGGACGCGGTGGTGGTGTTGGTGGTGTGGAGGGGGGGGTGAGGAAAAAAAAATCAAAGCTACGGATTGTGGTTTTAATGTTAGAGGGTATTTAAAGATCACAGAGGCCCTCCTCCGCGGCTGTGTAGCCCTGCATCACATTGTTGCTAGCTGCTGGTTTTTTTTGTTCACCGCTTCTGAGTGGACTGATGTCAGCTTGCCCCCGGGAAAGACAATATGTCACGTCCAAAATATTCAGCTACCTTTATGCATCCGTGCTGATTGATCACTAACTTGTGCGTTTTCGTGATTGCATGCTTTATCGTATTTATATGTGCGATATTTACGTTATGCAAACGAACCGCAATGCCTAAAATCGAAATCATCGTGCACCCATGAAGGGTCTCGTTTGACCGCAATGGGGGGCTGACAGGTGACTCCCGGAAGACCTCCTACACCAGTATCCAGAAAACCTGTTGTGTGTCAATGCTTATTGCTATCGCACACAATCCCACCTTTAAAGCATCATCCGGTCGAACCTCTCCATTCAGCGTTTAATTTGGAACTATTCATGTGTTTTATTAACTCTGTTATTTACTTCCAAAATCACTGGGATATAATACATGCTATTATATTCCACATTTTGTGTCAATTAGACCTTTTATTTTTGTAAGGATTTGTAAGGATCATTTTTTTAATTTAATAGTAGCAGAGCGTCAAATTAATGACAATAACTAAATGATCATTTTAAAACATGCATATCAAAACAATTATTGTTTTACAATTCTCATTTGAATATTAAATAGTATTGTCCCAATTAGAACATAATTACTATAAATGTTTCCAGTTACAAAATTAAGCTACAGTTAATTTTCTGAACAAATTTTTAAAATAGCCAGTTTCATTTTTTTTTGCATTGTATTGTATTTTTAATTTATTTCATGGATAAATATGTATCACCTTTTTTTCTTTAAATGAGAAAGTATTTTTTTCTGGTGAATAAAATGTATTTGTTCTGAACATGGTTTCACTTCACAGTTCTTTGATTGATTACCATATATATACAGTATATGTGTGTGTGTGTGTGTGTGTGTTCATGTTCTGTACATAACTATGCACTTTTAACCATACACCTAAAAATATCAGACCTATGTGATAATTAAATCAAATGCAACTAGAGTGGTGAGTAGGTGTCATTTCTATTTTAAACAAGTATGTTAGGATGCATTGATAGGCTGTAACAGAGGGTATGTGCCTGCACATCACGTTAGAGGTGGCAGTGTGTATGAAGTGCCTGCAACTGGACGATGGGAAGAAGCTGGAGTAGCCATAGGGGGTCCACAGCAACCAGCAGGTCCAGCAGCAGTGTATAACAGCACTGCATAGGAGGGGTGAAGGTGAACCATAGTCCGTTTTCAAATGATTGCCAGTAGTTAAGTGAGTAGTTATTAATTTATTAGCATACATATATACAATATATGTAATATATATAAAAAGAGAATTCACTGAGATGTATTCTATATTTATAATGCTAACTGCATTGTCACAAGCTCAAATTACTTTCAATAACTACACCATTAGTACACAGTCAATCGATACCTAGGTTAAATGGGCCAACGTATTGTAGATGGAAGAAGCCACAAAACCTTGCTTAGCGGCAGACCAGAACACTGGCTTTTGAGGAGACCGTCAGTCTCCGTGATGACACACCTGCCCGTATTCTGAGCAGTGTCACTGCGCCCTGCGTAGGCCCAGATAGTGTCACACGTGTCCCTGCTTCACAGGTCACACACACCCACGAGTCAGGATGTTTGTGGGGAGATTGTGGCCTTAATTTGCATATGTGTTGTTTTATAAACCATCAGGCACCATATGCTGCAAATGTACTACTGTGTTGCTTTGATTAAAACCACGAAAGGCCACCCAGAAAACTCCATTTATAAAATCAACCAGCCGTCGAATCTTAAAAATTCTAGCCTGCCAGCAGATACTAAAGGGAGAGAGGTGTTCACTGAAAAAATGTACTCTGTAGGAAAACAAGACACCAGGCAGAAAATCAGATCCTTCAGGCTGAAATGTCCACCAACTCCTGCAGGTGCTGCTCGGTGATTTGCTGGGATCAATCCAAAGGTTTGTGCTGCCTGTAATTACAAAAAGCTAAAACAACCACTTGTTCCCTTGATCCCATGCCTACATGTTTATTTAAATCATGCTCAACATCTCTCCTAGATTGTTACAAATCTAATTAACGAGTCCCTTAAAACTGGAATGGTGCCATCACATTTCAAAATAGATGTGCTCGCCCCATTCCTGCAGAACACTAATCTCAACGTGGAAGGTCTTTGTGAATATTAACTCATTTAGATTTTTTCATCTCTGTCAAACAAGGAGGTAAGTGCTGCCCCCCGGAAGTAATACCTAGCATATGTCGCATAGGTTTGGTCACAATAAAACACTGTGACAGTAAGTGCTACTAATGACACATCGAGCATCTCTTTAAAATTCTCTGAAAGATGAGCAGCATCTCTGATGTTCGGCATGATGAGAATTTTTCATGGGGCAGCCATGGTTAGAACTGCTGCCTCTAATGAGCTGTGATTTGAGTCTCTATGTGTGTGGAGTTTGCACGTTCTCCCTCTGTTATCGTGAGGTTCCCTCCAGGTACACAACAGTCCAGAAACATGCTAAGATGAATTGGGGTTGCCAGATTATCTGTAAGTCGGAATGGTATGTGTTCCCTGGAATTCTGAGTTTTTCCCTACTTCACCTCATGCCCATTGCCTCCAGACCCCCACATCCTGGCATAGGACAAGTGGGTATGGAAAATGGATGGACTGTTTTCATATTAGTGAATATACTGGGAATTCCCAAAAAGAACTATTTTCAAATGATCAGGCAGATAATAGAGATAAATTCCAATTCCTGTCAATATGTTGCCTCTTGGAAATGTACACAACTCATTAATTTGATCCAGGCTTTTTGCTGAATGAAGGTGAATTTGTGTCTGAGAACAGTAAAACAGGGAAAGTTGATGAGACATCATCATATCACCATCTCTGGTAATAGCATCTCCGGTGCAGAGGAGATGATTCCACTCTTCACTCTAATCTCTGGCGCGAGGTTTGACCCTACCCTGCATTCTAAACCACACATTTGCAAAATTTTCATTAATTCCAGGAGAAATGAATTTTCATTTTCACGTAATTATTGAGGCAGACTAATGTTACCAGTGTTACTGTAAGCTGTTGTCGCCTGGGCTTTGCGGTACTGGAAAAGTGTGAATGCTTGCACTTTCAGTCTGGGTCACACAAAGGAGACTCCTTCGTCAAGTTGGTCTTTATACAGTATCTTTCTGTGTGTGTGTGTGTGTGTGTGTGTGTGTACAGTATATATAAACATATATAGAGATAGATAGATAGATAGATATAGATATATATATATGTGTGTGTGTGTGTGTGTGTGTATGTAAACATATATAGAGATAGATAGATATACTGTAGATATAGATCTATATATATGTGTGTGTGTATATATAAACATATAGATAGATAGATAGATAGATAGATAGATAGATAGATAGATAGAGATCTATATATATATGTGTGTGTGTGTGTGTGTGGGTGCGCGTGCATTTTTCCGTCCGTGGGGCACGCCTGCACACCACAGTGCCCCGCCCATCTCCGGAATGCTTCACTCAAACATTTGCAAAGTTCTCAATCGATCACAGCCTTCACATGTGACCTTAAGACAGAGACTCCCATAAGTCTGCCTTTATGTACCACATTATCTCTGTGTGGTCATTAGTCTCCTTTTTGTTGCCTGACATTACGGTCTTCACTGTATCATTCACCTTGATTTATCAGCACGCCAGACTTTAAAGGTTTCTCTTTAAGGTTCTGTCGGAAGAGTGCTGTCAAAAATCTTTATGATAATGACAAAAACAACAATAATAATCTGGGGTCGTCATAATAAAAATACTAAGTAATTGTTTTTCCTAAATGTTTTCCAGAATTCCTCAAAATTTCTGGTTACTATTTTTGGGGACACACCAGTGTTTTGAGTGCTTAAAACTCGGACTATATCATAGATACAATGAATAGGCAGGTTGGTGAATGAAGGAAAAACATAATTGTAACAAAACACAGACTAGAAGTGGCCCTTACTGATCCAGCACAATGTGAATTCACACTCCACTCTTAATGAACATTAAATTGCGTGGAATATCATATCTGCGTTAAAAGCACCCTAACGAGGAATGATCAGAGTGCGCAGCTCAATAGCACAGCCATCCTCAGTCGTGTTCAGCTGCTGGGGGGGGGGGGGCGGGGGGGGGCTGCTGCCTGAGTCCTGCACAGACAGCCAGGCAGCCGTGGTTACTTTTGTCCGTGTGAACCAGAGAGCTTCCTGCTGTGCCTGGCGTAATGCCAAGGAGCAAACCCCAACCCTGCCACTCACACCCCTCCCATCCTGGAATGGGCTGAAACACACAACGGAAATTTCCAGGCCCCCCCCCCCCCCACCCCCAAACCCCCCGAAAGGAACCAACCCCACCCCACAGAGGAAGACAACACCGAATAGTGGGAGAAGGGCGCCACTTGGGGG
>JABFDZ020000044.1:21676329-21696013 GCA_019775955.2 Pollimyrus isidori | reverse complement strand
CCTCCACCACCATCCCCCATTCCTTCCCCTCCCCAGCCCAAAGGGGACAGACAGCAGCTGGAAGGTGAAATGTGGCCCAGTGGAGAGAGGGAGCCTGGGGCTCGCCAGGACACCCCCTGCAGCCATTGAATTTGATCTTCAGCCAGCTTTTCTCCGCCTCTCTGTGTTGCTGAATTGTCCTTTTCCATTTTTAATCCCCACCCCCCTTCCTATCTTAAATCCAACAGTCATCAGCACAGGGTCTGCCATAGCTGCTGATTAGCACAGTACTCTTAATTATTACATAATTGCTTAAGTGACTCTAAGTGTACTCCTCTGATTTGACCTTTTTCATGAAAAATAGATAATACTCCTAGTGTATTGGTGAGTCAGGTAATGGCTGGCACTAACTGCAGTAACGTGCCAATTAAATCCTTTTGTGTGTATTCTGCTGACAAGATGGAGGATAATCTCTCTAAAATATTAATGATAATAAGACACCTGTTTTGACTTCTGAAGTCCCAGGTCTTTCATTTCCTATGTCCAATGAAAGGTAAACTGACACTCTTGTGTCTAGAGAGCACCTGTTGGCTGTGAACTCACACCTCACTCTGGTACCATATGGGGTTTGGCATCCTCTCTATGTAAATAATCATCTTCCATGGAGCTTGTGGGACTAATCATCATTGGTCTCTCAAGCAAGGCCGGGCCCTCCAGTGGAGAAGCAGTCGCATCGCGTGGCGGCCTCCAGTTTCCAGTATGTTGTTGTGTTGATCCTTCTTGTGACATATCCATCTACATCTTCTCAGAGACTCGGAGCAGTATGGGGTGCCGCTATGGCCCATGATAGGACAGGAAGGGGGCCCAGCGTGGCATAGAAACACAGCAGACTGTCCAGATAAGGCCAGAGCTGAGAAATCCATTAACTAACAGAGACATGCCACTGAATTTCAGCTGATCGGAGGGAAGAGCTTGGAATTTAGTGACAACAGGTTATACCGCTGGCTGGATGCCGGTCTTTTCCTCTAACCATGGGCCAGAGGGAGGAGTCAACAGGAAATTTGTCTTTCTGAACATGCATGTGTGTTTGTTGTACACGGAGTGCAATTCACGCATGTTTAACAATTTTCCGCATACCGAGTTTTAAACACTGTAACAAAGCTTGCTAGCGCAAATAAACCCACGTTTCTCTCCTTTATGGCCTCTCTGCCCTCAGGTTCTTCTTCTTTACATGTCAGTAAACTCATTGTTCAGAGACATTTGTAAATTCTTTCATTCATTCCTTAATGTTGTTTTTCTCGTTTACCTGGTAGAAAGGAAGGACGGCCTTCAGCTGCCAGTCCCAGGTCTCTTTATTACTTTAACTGTCTTTCTCTGCTGGACCGCTGTCTTTCCCGCTCAGTCTTGTTCACAGACAATGACGTAATGAAAGGCAGCTTATTTTGTCAGGTTTAATCTTCTGTGTGCTAGAACTGGTGTGCCTCAGTAGAAGCTGGGGCTTACTGTTCCTTAGTGGGCCAATCTGACAGCAATTCCTAAATCTGTAGCATTGTAACATCCCAGAAAATGAAAGGTTGTTTTGGCTCTAGTGATAGTCCAGCAATCGCATTCTAGACTTGGCACATGTGTCTCCCAGACCTTCCACATTGGTGCATATGACCACTGTGAGCGATGTCCGGCATGTGGCTTTGGGTTCAGCGGTCCCTCTGCTGCCCCGGGGGGGGGGGCGTGGGGGTGGGGCTGTAGGTGACGGTGGCACGGGTTCAATGAAGCGGAACCCACCGGTGATTCTGCACCTCTGTGTTCTCGCCAGAAACAGGGTGAGTCACCTAGAGTTTCGTCCCACTGCAGCGTCTGTCTGTTTTTCTGGAGTGGAACTTACATAGCAAGCCTGCTCTCTCAGTATCTCGGGTGCCTGTCAGACTCTTTTTAAAATGAACCAGCAAGATTTCTTACCTGCGAGGCCTGAACATTACCGCCTGTGTAAAACCTTCACATCACTGTCCTTACTTAACTGTACCATGACCAGAATCCATCCATCCAATGCACCCTATTATCCTATTAAGGGTCACATAGCTCTAACCCAAGGGCTGACCCTACCCATCACAGGACACACTCACATACCATTCACACCTACAGGCAATTTGGAAACTTCAGTTTGCCTTCGCCTGTTTTTGGACTGTAGGGGGAAACCAGCGTACCCAGAGGAAACCCCACAATGACATGAGGAGAACATGCAAAGTCTGCACACATGGAACCCTGGCAGAGAGTCAAACCCTGGTCCCCAAGATGTGAATCAATAGTGCAAGCTACTTTACACGACTGGAATTTAAATAATAAATTCATTCATTCATTTATCTTCTATGCTGTTTGTCAATACATCTAAAAAATAATGTGCACCTAATCATTGTGTCTGACTAGTCAGTGTTAAATGCAGTCTAGAAGTTTTTCTTTTCTGGAAAATTCTTGCATAGTCGGAAAAGAAACCCATTATCAGACTTGCTCTTTTATGAATCTAGACATCAGGGTAAACCACTGCTCAAAAGTAAAAGCTACTTTCAGTTGTAAGGGGGGCCGCAGTCACCAGCGTCCAGACCTCAGTAATTTTTTAAGAGCCAGAAATAATAATTTGAAGCTAAATTTTCATTGAATAAAAGTTAGGCTAACTGACAGTTCACATAACTAATTACTTAAAAAAATGAACAGCTTATGGGGGGCTATCGATGATGTGACTGACGACTCCTGTTTGTTTTACAGACCACAGCTACAGGCCTGGTTGGAAGTTAATACAAAACTGCATCTGTGAATCTGAGAGATACATATGAAATCACCCAGGTACTGGTTCACTCATTGCCGGATTTACCCTAAATGCACATCTCCCCCTGTGGCCCCTGGACAGACATGGAGGGTAGTTTCAAGGCGAACAGAGTGGGGGTTTGTGGGCTTCAGTCTTCAGAAAATTGACCCTAGGGAAATTATTTCACGCATTTTCATTTCCTATCTCTCTTTCACGTTTGGGTTACGCTGACTCCAGAGGGCCCTTGCAGAGCAATGACCAAGAAGCATCTTTGCTCAAGGTAAATGCCTAATTATGGTGGCTTTCGATTCTGCCATTTTTTTGTTCATTCACACGGTCGGGCAGAATGGGACACAAATGAATGAAATTTTCCACAGTAAGATAGGAGGCCTCTGGGAACAGCTGACGGGGGAGCCCTCACCGCGGTGAGCGATATGAAGCGTCAGACACAGTCTCCTTCATGGCAGTCTGCGCTGAGGCAGCCTGACACCAAGACGTGTTAATAATGGATAATATTCTCCTGTAACGCCAGGCTAGCAGTATACCCAGTGAGGCACGCATGCCATGAAAAACTGAAATAACAATGCATATTGTATCATTTTCACACAGTTTCGTATTAATTATTGCAATGAAAATAAAAGCGATACATGACGATGCTTATTAACTAGTTAGATTATTTAATTAAAATCATCTTAATATGTGATTGAGGTGGTGATTGTTATAATTAGTTCGCAATCACTTAAAAGAATAACCATAGTTATCATAATAACTGATTAATGATGAAGATTATGTTAATTAATCAGAAACATCATCGTGATCATCAACTTTCGGTTAGACCCCCTTTATTCACCACCATCCCAGTAGAGGTGCTGAGTAGATAGGTGTGAGAGCTTCGGAGGCGCCTGAAGGTGCCCCGTGCATTAGTGAGTACGTGGTGCACATCACTATATCAAGGAGGGACAACAGCATCTTGGTGGTGTGGCTTGGGACCTGAGTCAGGCCGTTGAGGACAGACTGGATGAGGTGCATCAACCTCAGCCGTCTGACCTTCACAATCGACAAGTCATAAGGAGGCCTTCTGCCATGTTGGACTATACTGACCACCCCCTGCAGACAATCAGTGCTTCTGCCTTCAGGTGGAAGATGTAGCATCATAGTATTAAAAGATTTAAAGACTCTTCTCCCGGTATAGAAATTAGCAGGGTGAATTCACAAAAATGATGGCACCAAGCACCTTTTCACTCTGCAACATGGCTCATTTTTATCTTGTATTGTACTCTACTGTATCGCTGTCCTCATGTTCTATCTGTTTATGGTGGATTGTTTAGATTTTTAACACCTGGCTGTGTAACTGAATTTCCCCTAGTGGCATAATAAAGTTGACTCAAAACTTGACTATAAACATCTCTTAACGTCTCTTAAACATTAAAATCGATGTGTTTTTCCAGAATATCTGCTGTATTGTCCATTTATGTATGTAAAAAAAAAATATTTCCGTTTAGAGTCGACCGGTATAAAAGTTTCTGTGTGAATATTGTCCTCCCTAGCTGGGATTCAAAACTATCAGTCACTCAACTATCAGTCACACCAAGGCACAAGAGCTGGACAGGGAAGTGTGCAGTGAAATGCATTTGGTTTGCATGCTGCACAGAGCGACATCTCTGGAGAGGTAAGGGGTCCTCTCTGACTGCACTGCACTCAGTATGTGCAAACTCTCCCCCTCCAGCTGTCAGCCAGCCTTCCATCTCATGGTGGGTTGCTACGGTGACAGGAGGCCACATGTCTTGGGGGCGTCGTCTTGGTCAAAGAACCCTATTGTTCTCCCACTAAGCCGTCTTCGCTGCGCCCGTCTGTTTTGGGGCAAGTAGTCACACTTTTACACACTCAAACATGAGACACGTTGCTCACATTTACAACGGCACAGCCCCATAGAGAAATCTTTCCTTAATGTTCATTATAGAAATCCAAGCTCGAGTGATACAAATATATCGAGGCACAAAGAAATAGATTTATATTATTAATAGACTAACTTCAGGTGGAAGCATTGAAAAGCGCCAAGTTTTGGTTTACGGTGTATAATCTTACAATTTCCACCAGATGGCGACATAGTTCCACAAGCAACAAATCGAAGAACAATGGCAGCGCCTCAAAGTTTAAACTGATTTTAACAGGTGTTTCCAGCTTTTTAAGAGGAACTATTTAATATTTCATTGATGTTGCACTTTCAGTTTAACCTAGAAAATAGATTTAAAAATCAAGAAAAAAATTGGCAGTCGATACACCTGATGTACAGTAATTATATCTGGAGAATTTATTCATATCTTAAATGCAACTACAGCATGCAACTGCACATGCAAATGCAACTGTATACTGTGGGTATTATAAAACACTGTTAATTTATTTCTAATTAATAAAACAAAATTTCACATTAGGTATCTAATATCTTAAAGCAGTTGTTTTTCTTTACTGGGAAGGTTGTAATGGTAGTGTGTAATAAGGGCAGAGGAAAGTGCAGTTACAAAATATCTCTGTAGTATAGCAACTTAAACATTTTAAATCACCTTCCACCCCAGACAGTCATTTATATTCGACATTATGCTATTGTGTATCCAACTTTTCCACGTGGCCACCAGAGGGCGGCAAAAGCAGTTCACCGGGAGAATAACGTTTTGAGAAAGAGAGCAGCAGGCGATGGGCAAATTCCTTACTGACCCCTAGGAGGCGCTGTTGCACCACACAATCAACTTTCTCTCAGATTTATTAAGATATGGATTTTCCAACAGCTTATCCTTGGTTGTGGTTGGGGAGGCCTGGAGCATATAGAAGGCAAGGTAGTGGAAAAAGGCAGTGGTACTCCCTGGATGCCAGGGACACACACACACCCGCACGCACACACACAGTTCAGATATGGAAAATCGGAAAACAGAACACTGAGAAGAACCCATCACAATACAGGGAGAACAGACTTGAACCCTAGGAGTACCACCCCTTAATAATTACAAATATTAATACTTGATAACAGTTCTGTGAAATGTGGATCCAGATCCACAATGCATATGGGATTAAATTTAAGAAAACGTGGATAGACTTATTGGTTGTTGTTTTTTTTCTCTCAAAGCAACAAATCTCACATTTCTTAGCTGTCAGAACTCAGCATCATGCATATTGTCAAATAGATTTCACAGTTGCTGCATTGTTGTGGTAAGGCCTGTCCGGAAGCTGAATCTTAGATTCAAAGTCAAAGCTCAGGATTGATTCCAAGTTCAAATCATGATGCCGAAACAAAAAATGAGTCTCAGGCCCGTATCCACAAGACCGGAGCATTTTCTTTTTAATTAAATATATCGAGCGACTGTGGGGATTACCTTTTGCAGCCAGAACACGTGTAATGCTGGGTCTGCCTGCTCGAAGCATTTATTGGAGCAGAGAGAACATACAAATAACATAGAGAAGAGTGAATAAATGACAACAGGGGGCATCTGGTGAGCCAACGCCAAAGGTTACCGTTACCACACAATTAAGTCCTGCTGTAGAGCTTTATAATTGTTTTTTTCAAATGTAGCATGACTACACAAGGGAACCATCTTTAAATGAAACATTACAAAACTGTTACAGAATCCTGAGACACACACACACCCATTTTAATATGTATGGGCTCAGCACTGGTCTATACTGGCCGTGTTTTATAATTCTAATGCCGTCGCCTTCGAAGCGCAACGCCTGGAGACACAGAGATTCACTGACACGCATAATACTCAGAGGCTCAGGATGTGTGACCAGAGCAGTGACTCACTGGAAATGTGGCCGCTGCCTTAAATTTTACAGCCGTGTTTGTGTTAGAAGGGTTCTCTTCTCACTGACATGACAGCCTCGCCGCCGCTCATTCTGACATATCATGCAGAAGTAAATAACATCGAGTTAATTCCCGGAGCGGGAGCGATCCCATCATCACTGCACACAGCTAGAATTATTTCTGGATTTATCAGTTATCCAAGGTCACTGGATGAGTATTTGTCTTTTTTTCTTTTTTCGGTTGTGCTACTATATCCACCCCTGCAGTGGCTTCCTATCAGGCCTTTCACCTAATGAGTCTTTTAAAAAAGTCGCAAAACTCGGTTTGAAAAAGTCAGTCACTGCTGAAAAGGTTGCAGGATGCCAGTAGGTACAAGCAACAGAGAGCAATGTTTATTTTCCTGAAAACATACAACTAATGGATCCATAAACGTTTCTGTTTTGATGCAAGCAGTTTGTTTAACACATCGGTTAAAGTAAAACAGCAGAAAACAAAGAAAGTGGCAAACCGATGGCATTTACCCATGTGACAGCGCTAGATAATGTAGCCAAGTTCCTTTTTATCTGTATGTTTGTCTATTTATCACAGCCTGGTACTATTTTTACTACTTTCAGGCAATGTGTGAGTAGTAGCACAACAAATGGTACAACTTTAATAAACATTTATATATATATATATACATATATATATAAAAATTTTATTTATTTATTTAATTTAGCAGGACGCTACCTTGCTGATCTAGATTTTTTTGCAACGACAATGATGAGAAATACACTGACAATACTGAATTGAAGTATCGACAAAAGCCATTGTTTTATTTATTTATTTAATTTAGCAGGACGCTACCTTGCTGATCTAGATTTTTTTGCAACGACAATGATGAGAAATACACTGACAATACTGAATTGAAGTATCGACGATTATAGATTGGTGGATCCCTTACTGATATAACTGACTCTCCGACCCACATCATTACGTCGACTATCCCAAGGAATTTATCCACATCTATCAATGTTCATCCCTCCTTGCCTTTAAAGATCAACCTTTCCAGAAACAGAATAAGTATTTAAATATTCAGAAGAAATATTCTTCTCGAGTGTCAAAGGAGGACAGCTTTTGCAGCCCTAGTCAGGGGCCCAGAATTCCTAGTTACGCCGATGCTTCCAAGATACCTCAGTCATCTATTTAGTCACTTAATAAAATACACAGCAATTCAAAAGCATGTGAAACAAAAGTGTGTTTTAGAAGAAAAATGCCTTCCAGCAACATGAAGTAGCTTAATATCAGGGATCAATGTTAAAATATACTTAACACAAAATACTAATGAATAAAAGGCGGTGATAATTAAGCACAGCTGAAGCGTCTGACTGGTCTCCACAGCACTGACTCATCTCTAGGGGGTAGCGTCCAGATTGCCTCCGATGAAAAGATGCAACTGGCAATGAAAGGATTAAACGCAAGCTAGATTAATCATAAAAAATGCCAAGCTAGTGAGGGTGAGCAGAGGACTTCAAATCAGCAGCAGTGGGTTGTTCATGGGCATGTAGCGTAAGTATGAACCCACCACTTGCTTTGATAATGCATCTCCACAGACGTCCTTGGACTCAAGCTAGTTTTTCCTCCATTTCACTGAAATGTCAGTCAAAGCGCGGTCAGAATTCAATAGTCAGTAGTCAGGTTGGTGGATTTCACAGCGGTGTGGAAAACCACAGGGGTGGAAGTTATCGATATGAAAGTTCTCAGAGAAAGCACTCAGCATCCTACACGCCACAACTTGACAAAGGAACAAAGGACAGCGAGAAGTCAGCGCTGAAATGGCATCTTCGCATTCAAGATGCTCCCCGTGACCTGCAGGATTTACATGGTGTTCCTCTAAAACCAAACAGAAATCGATACATGAGCGAAGGCAGCTGAAGTAGTGAGAACTGCAGGGCTGTAAGGAAAACTGATTTTTACTACAGCTCAGCCCTGGATTGCTTACAAAAGCCATTGTTTGAGCATTGGGTCAACTTCACCTGGTACCATGTAAAAGCAGTGTTTCTCAAATCTGCAGGGATCACAAGACAGTCTGGGGGACTGGCAGGGAGAAAAAATGTGGGCTGTCTGGCAGGGTGCTGGGAGGGAGCAGAAACGTGAACTGTTTTGGGGGTCCCTGAGGACCGGTTTGAGAAACACTGAAGTAGAGCAGGTAGTAAACACTTCTGAAAGAGACCAGGCAGCAGTTTCCAGTTGTCCAGTGTGCATTCACTCACCTCCTCACCCATGTTATTGTGCCAGTACTCGAGCCAGTCTAAAACCTACATCAGAATGGCGATGTGTGACAATATGGTTCTCATCTTGACTACATCTGAAACAGAGTACATACCAAGGTGTGAAACTATCTGTGAGGTCCAGCCATTGTACTCCTTACCCTTTGTCCATCCCGTCCTAGACAGGACGTGAACCCTGTGACATACACTTCATGAAAATGTTAACACACGCACAGCTCCTACAGGGATTGGACAACGAAACTGCAACACCTGGCCAATAGTGTTTGAGGTTTCATGGCTACATATGCGTGGCCCGGTGGCCAATCGTCACCGACTGCACAATCCATCGGTAAGAGCAGAGACTGACGATTGAATCGGCAGAGCAATAGCACAGCTGCACATAAAATATTGCAACACACACAATGTAATAAGAGACATATCACTTCAAAGGAGGAGAAATTGTCAGTGCACGTCTTGCTGGCGCATCTGTGACCAGAACGGCAAGTCTTTGTGGTGTTTCGAGAACCGCGGTGCCCAGGGTGATGTCAGCATACCGGCAGGAAGGACGCGCGAGGAAGCTGTCTGAAAGGGATCCCCGGGCACTAGAGCTGGCCGATATTATATCGCGCGTCCTCAATTATCAGCAGGGCTTCAGGTGACGGGGGGACACCTCAGTCAGATCTTTTCAGTGCTATATGGATGTATATTTATGCTCAAAATATTAATGAGATGCACTTTGTTACAGCCAAAAGTTAGTAATTAGTATAAACTTGGCGTATCTTTACAGTTATTAAATTCAGAGGAACAACTGCATAATAGTGTTTTGGTATACAGTGGTACCTCGCTTCTCAAACTCACTAGAACTCGAATTTCTTGAAAGCCAGTATGACCGATCAGAAGCCGAACCGTCAACGCTGACCTAATATAAATTGTACGCGCCAGAGAATAAGTCGTACTGCAATCTAATTCTTACTCAAATGTTATCTTCACAGACTGGACGATTAACCAAATAAAGCAGTGCAACAGTACAGTAACTAACAATAAATAAACCACTAACTTATGTGTAATATCAGAGCATTTATGTTATTTATTTAAACTTTATTTTACCAGGTAAATTAATTGAAAACCAGTTCTCACTGCTTTACGCGACATTCAGGAGCAATAGCAGATTACGCATCGAAACTGCCTGGGATACAAACATCATGCGTGTAACTAAACTCTTTAGCCAATAAGGGCAAAGGTGTAACGTCACGGAGGCGGATCCAGTTTATGCAGCCGGGTGAGAGGTCGCAGTGCATCTAACCGTAATGCATTGCATCAGGATCAGAATGTGTTGCGTTAAGCCACCGCTGTAAGCAACTCGAACGCACCCAATGACCAGACTGGGGAAACAACTGAAACACGGACATAATAGAGGACTAATGACAACAAGGGGGCGTGGCACATAGAAGGAGCAGACAATCGGAGCAGGACAGGGGGAAGAAGATGCTGGGGTAAGATCTTTATCGTTTTGGAAGCCATTAAGAAAAAAAAATGCTCTTCTTGTTTTATCCTGTTCATTTTGTGTTTAAATGCTAAAAAAAGGAAAAAAATATATATTTAGATGTAATTTTGTTTTTCCATTATTTTTTATTGGAAAAATTCGTTCAGAACGCAAACTTTTTAGGATTCGATCCGAGTCCAGAATGGAATAACTGATACTTTACTGATCTGTAGAGCAAGCTGTCCGTGAAGGGCAGCAACCTGTAGCAGCACCAAGCGAGCTGGGGGTTAAGGGCCTTGCTCAAGGACCCGCAGACGTGCGGAGGCTGGGTCTGAATCGGTGACCTTCTGAAAGATTTAATATTGATATAATATAGAAATTAAATATAGTTTTCTTTCCACGACTATATTAAACAAAGATATGCTGAATTTATACTGATAACTCATTTTTGGGTATCATAAAATGCCTTATTCAGATTTCAGGTGTACTACTACTCTGCATAATAAACCATAGGGGGAAATAAACATCAGTATAATACCAAAAAGCTGGCATTCAGCCAAATGTTTTGCCCGTCATTGGAAAACCCTGGTGATTGCTGTACATGGGCAATATAATATCACTATATCATCGCTCAATCCTACCGAGCACTAATCAAGGTCGTTTCCAAAAAAGCATAAAACCAGTCGCACAACACACTGCTGAATTCAAAGAACATGTAGATCTCAACTCTCCTGTTTCCACCAAACAAATGGCACAGGGTTCATATTCAGGGTTGGGCTGCTCTAGCAAAAAATATTGGTCACTCATGTCAATGTGTGAAGCTCAACATCGCCGATGGCCCACACCGTCTGAAAATGGACGGAGCCACTTTGGGATGTTTTGGAGGGGGGTCAAGAAACGTCCACCTCCAGCGGCATCACATAGCGACCTGGCCACTGTTCTACAGGAGGAACGACTCAAAATCCCTCGAGCTTCTATGCAAGACTTGGATCTATCATCACCAAAATGAAATGGTGTAGTGCAGGGGTGTCCAATCTTATCCGCAAAGGGCCGGTGCGTATGCAGGTTTTTGGGATAACCTGTAGGTCAGCTGTTCAAACCCAGGTGTGAGGACTCTTCAGCCAATCAGTCCTCTAATTAGGAAGTTGCAGTGAAAACCTGCATACACACCGGCCCTTTGCGGATAAGATTGACCACCCCTGGTGTAGTGTTTACCACAAAAAGAGGAGTTGCATCAGCCTAATAAATAATTGGGATCTAAAACAAGGTGTCTTGGTTTCATTGTCCAACCCCTGTATAATCCTATTACAGTGGGGACTCTCCAATAATTTCCATGGGGATAAACCTAATCATAACCATGACAACCTTAACTCCTACCCAGCCCTAACTTTAATTTGATGTAATTCAGAGATTAATGAAAGTTAAGGTTTATATTTTGGAGACCTTAAAATATCCCAAGGTAAAAAGCAGCAGGCTTTAACTTTGTTGTGGGGACATAAACAATGTGGCATGGTGCAATGGACTGAAATGAACGCCATGCATTCATTCACATAAGTGACGCTATATGGTAAAGCCACTCCTGTTATAACAGGACTAAAACGTTGCTGAAAAACCTCAGACACCAAGATCACATACTTTTCCACACTGTTTTAAAACGGCACAGAGCATGCCCCAAGGCCAACCAAGAGCACCATCTAGTAGGGTCAGAAAACACAGCAAACCGTTCACGAAGAGTCATTTTGGTCATCGTTACTCAGTGTTGAGCCACAACCGCCATGCAGCTGGCCATACAGAGCATAAATACATCATATTACGGTATACGGAGAGCAAATAAAGGCAACATGGCTACAAACTACAAAGAGTAAATGTAAATGTAAAAACCTGCTGTGTTCTATATGAATTTGTCTAAATATTTTCAGAATATAAGATTTTAACCTATGTAATGCATGAACGAACAGAATGTTCTTTTAGATTGGAAAAACCAGTTTAAATCGATTCATTGATAAGATGATTTAAAAGAACAATTTGTTCATGAATTGGATATCACTATCGCGCAGGTAACTTTTTGCGTGCATGTAGTGTTTTTTGACCATATCCCAATGTAGGTCACATAGTGCTTAACTCTCGTACTGAAAACCAAATACAAATACGATTTTTCGTTGTACTAGACTTGGGAACTAAAATCAATTATGAGAGAAAACACATAACAGTTTTGGGTAGCAAGTCAATTAAGAGCAAACATCCCTCCAGATCAAGTTACATCAAGAAAGTTTTATTTTTCTGAACTCATAGAACTCAGAGGCATCTTCAGAGGCCTGCTTCCTCTGGCAGTGCAGGTGTGCTCCAGCGTGTGCTTCTCCTTCGCAGTGACCTGTTCACAGCGAGATCTGGAGAGGTTCTGAGAACCCAAGCCAGCCCACCCTCAGAAGAGTCCGTATTGGCGTGGTTCCGCAGGCTCCTGCGGACAGAGCGACGGCCCTTGGAGGGATGCTGTAGGACGTCATCGATGGTGAAGTCGGGCAGCTGCCAGGGCAGCCCCTGATCAGTCCTGCCAGCATCCTGGCTGACCTCGGATGAATCATCTGACGGAACCCTCACGGCGCCGCCCTCCCATCTCACCTCCTCACGTGCTCCTGAAAGTGAGGGATCGGGCACCTGCTGGGCTGGCATCTGCTCCTCAGCAAGCGTGTGAGCCTGGCCGTGCTGCAAGCGGCCGCTCCTCCGATGACTGTTCCCACCCCACCCCTTCCTCTTTCTACTTCTCTTCATCATCTGTGCGGATTCCTCCAGAGGAGGATCACCAGGGCCACTGGAGTGAGTGGGGGAGGGAGAAGGGACCGATGAGGACCTATCAGCTGGCTCCATCTCAATGGCAACCGTGCTGCCAACACCTGGCCGCCTCCCACACCCACTGCTGCCCTGCTGGTCCAGGCCAGATGAGGGACCTTCCTCTTCCAACGTGCCCCCTGCCTTGCCATCTGAGTGGTCCTTCGAGGGACCCTCGGGCCGGGGGCAAAACCGCTTCCGCCACATAGCAGCTGCAGTGATGGCACTGGCAGTGACGTCTGAAACCCTGTGGCCGAGGTTGGCATCAGGCCTCTCCATCTCTCCTAGGGGAACGAGCTGTGGTGAGATGGCGGCGATGCCATCTTTGGCTTTCGCACGTGCTGCTACGTAGAGGCCATGTTACCTGAGGGCTGCTCTGCGGAGTGGTCAGGCTGCAGGGCAGGCGAGCTGCTGGCAGACAGCGCAGCCTCAGTAATGGGGCTCAACGCGGGGTTCTTCGACGCATAGTCCCTCTTCCCATAGAGCGAGCGGTCCACCTCTTTGTTGCCCCAGTGCTTCTTATGCAAGGATCCCTGCAGGAAGACAACCTTTAACCCTTTATCTGTTCAGAGCCGGAAGACGACACCCCACAAAAGCTGGTGGCATCCCAGTGCAAGCTTAGGTCCTTGAAAAACTTAGCTAGAAGGTACACAGTGCGAGCCTGGCTGCATACAGGCGCAGAGAAGAGGAGCCACTGAGATGCCCTACCTTTACTTTCAAGTCCGAGCTTTGCCGGTTGAAAGTTAACCAAACAAATTTTAGTCAAAGTTAAATTAGTAATGAATGTAATGTATGCTAAATTAGCAATATATGGCTTGGATGATAATGGCAATTCCAACAATTATAGTCCGTTACGACAATGAAGGACAGATGTAAGCTAAAGTCACCCGCTGAACAGAGTTCAAAGACATCATTTTCAAAAGCATTTTAAAGCCCTAGCTTTAGTTTGAATAAAAGAGCTACGAAACGCTGGTAATATTTGGATCCAGAAAATAGAAACAGTGGGTTGCCAGTGGAGACTATTGTCTGAGCTTTGAATCTTGGAAAAAGGAGCAAGAAAAAAAAAAAAAAAAAAACACAAAACCCCCATACAGCCATGGCAGTTGACCATCTGAGGCATCAAGCTATTCTCAGAATCGGTAACACTTCACTGGAATATTTTTGTGAAGCGTTCTGTTGCGCAGCACAGCAACCATCACCTTAAACTGCCTTTTAAAAAGAAAAATGTGGCTGTTCCTATTGCTGATTAAGATAATATTGGGGGAGTCAAATTCTTGATTGCTTTACCACATTTCATAAAACATGCTTATCTATCTCAAGACCATGAGCATCTCAAAATTTATGCATACAGCAAAGCACTATGGGTTGGCTGCAAGCGCGTGTAACTTACCCAAAACCATCAACTCGTGTCTCTGAAGCACATAATTCCACCAATTAATTAGTCAGCGCCACCAAAATGAGAAGTACAATAAACATTGTTTTAACCATGAGTGTCAAAAACGCTCAGATATATTGTCAGTGCGTCAGTGTAAGTCTACTCGCTCCTCAGCTCCGTAATTCTGAATGAGTCCATTTCCATTTTCTCATTGTCAGTGTCTGATCATTTTTAGAAAGACATGAAGTTTCTCTTTCATGTCAAAACAGCAGATTCAACACTACAAGCTTCTACATTACAGTATGTAAAGTTCACTGGTATGTACATGTACGGTTTTGAGACGTGAATTAGTTACAATAGCAAATCAAAATGTCACATAGTAGATTTTTTTTTAAATCATTTTTCCTCCATTGGCATTTTATTGTTTTACTGAGGGGAACCAACAACCAACACTTAATTTACAGAATATATTTTTTTTAATGATTTTGAAATCTTGGTTAGCTGTTTTGCATGTGGTGGCTAACAGTGATCACATACACATACCGTATTTTCCGCACTATAAGGCGCAACTAAAAGCCTTCAATTTTCTCAAAAGCCAACAGTGCGCCTTATATATTGATCAATATTGAGCAGCAACAGATCATGCAACTACGGGAAGCAGCCAACAACTCCATTTTCTCCGGTAGAAGCAGCACGAGGTGCATGCTGGGAAATACCACTGTGCAAAGCGTGCATTTTCATTTCCATTTGTGTGTGTGTGTAAAGATGCCAAAATAACTCCTTTCAAAAGAACGATGTGTATTTACAGCTGAACAAGGTTGGGCATATTGTGAATGTGGACATTAACGTTTGAACAACTTTGAGTTATTGTTATATTGTTACTGCTTTGCACTATCGAGAGTTACTATATTGTGATTGCATTAACGTTTCATTTACCGTAACGGTATCAGACTGTTTCTTTTACGTGTTTACTGAAACAATTTTTACGTGATAAAAATGTTGCACTACCCGTTACACCTTGCTGATTTTAAAAGAAACTGTGTCGCGAGGATACTACATTACCTGGGGAATAATAATAAATAATAATACGTGTAAACGGCTGTTTATTCATTTTGGGAGTGAACGGAGTTGTCAGAACGCTGGTTTGTATTATATTAATAAAGTTTGACTGACTTATCTGTTTTCTAGTGGATGCATAACGCAACCCCAGCCACTACTGTAGCTTCTATTCTATGCGCCTTATAATGCAGCGCGCCTTATATATGAAAAAAGATTTAAAATAGGCCATTCATTGAAGGAGCGCCTTATAATCCGGTGCGCCTTATAGTGCGGAAAATACGGTAGTTTTGGTGGTAATATTACCACAATGGGAAACTACATACTCTATTTCGACTAAAGCAAATGAAAATTGTACCAAATTATAAAAATTGAACAAAACACTTCCGTGTACTAAAATATTTGAAATATATTCCAAAATGTGTGCGAAGCAATGATGCTCTGCTTTGCATTAGTGACAGTATGGTGTAGAGATTACATTTGTGTTGCAAATGTCACGTGAGAAGTGCTCAAAAGCAAAGCACCACCAACATTGTTAAAATAAATATTGTAAAAGTATTTGTGGATCTTTTGTGGAGTACATCTAGCTGTTGAAGTATAATTGTATTTCTATAAGACCTCCTACACAAGTCCCAATCACACCATATTTCCAAAATCTCTTGCCATTCCATATACAATTTTCTAGATCTGCCAATGTCCTATGGGGGCACTCGAGTACAGTAAATAAAATAGTAGGGTGATGTGAACAGGGCCTGCCCTTTCACACAAAGCTTCTTAACTATGAGAGCAAGTTCACCCTGAGCACATGTGACAGAAGTAAAAGGATCTGGAGAAGCCACGGAGAACATTATGCTGCCTGTGATATTGTTCAGCAAGACTGTTTTGGTGGTGGATCAGTGATGGTCTGGGTAGGCATATCCATGGAGGGACACACAAACCTCTACAGGCTAGACGACACCTGAGTTCCCCCTGGTGCACGACAATGCCCGGCTTCATGTGGCGAGAGTATGCAGGCAGTTCCTGGAGGATGATGGAATGGATACTGTTGACTGGCCCTATGCTCGGCTGACCTAAATCCAATGGAACACCTCTGGGACATTAGGTCTCAGTCCATCCGACGCCACCAGGTTGCACCTCAGCCTGTCCAGGAGCTCAGGGATGCCCTGGTTCAGATCTGAGAGGAGATCCCCCTCAGGACACCATCCATTGTCTTATTAGGAACATTCCCTGACATTGTCAGGCATGCCTACAAGCACGTGGGGGCCATACAAGCTTACTCAGTATGATTTTGAGTTGCTGCAATGAAATTCAGCAAAACGGACCAGCCTACTGCATGATTTTTTTCACATTGATTTGAGGCCATCTTTGAATTCAGCCTTCGTAGGTTGATCATTTTCACCGAACGATGTGGTATCCTTTCGTTCCTAACACATTACTGAGTACATATCAGTTCAGATATATATCCATCCATTTTCCAAATCGTTTATCCTACTGGGTTGCGGGGGGTCCAGAGCCGATCCCGGAAGCAACGGGCACAAGGCAGGGATGATTTTATTTTTATTTTTTTAATACAGCACGATTGTTTCCCCCATTAAGATTTGATGCGTTTTATAAGTGCTCCTTGTCGTGATGCTAGACTTCCATAAGCAACTGCAATATTTATAAAACACAAAAAGGTGAAATTACCTGAATTGAACTATTGCCATACAGAACATATACACCAATAGAGTGCAAAAAAAGATGGTAGTCTTGCCACAGCTTGTGTCAGACACAAAGCATTGCTGACAAATGCAACGCAATTATTGCGACTGCACAATATGACGATGCTGACAACGCATTACATAGCCCAAGAATTACAGCAATATGGTATACTGTAATTCTTTGGGTATACCAGTGTTTTAAAATCTTGAGAAGAATATACAGTGGTACCTCAGTTCTCGAATGCACTAGAACTCAAATTTCTTGACTCGACCAAACCAGTTTGACCTAGAACTTGATCTGAATATCAGAAGTCGAACTGTGACCGCTGAGCTAATATAAATTGTACACGCCAAGAAATGAGTCATACTACAATGCAATTCTTACTTGAATGCTTTCTTCACAGACAGGACGATTAGCCAAATACAGTAACTACTGCGTTGCGTCAGGATCAGAATGCGTTGCTTTAAGCCAGTGCTGTAGGCAAGTCGAAAGCACCCAATGACCGAACTGGAGAAACAACTGAAACACGGACTTATACAGAGAACTAACAACAACAACCAGAAACAGCTGATCACATGGGGATCCCACAAGAGGTTAACGAGGGGGCGTAGCACACGGAAGGAGCGGATGATTAGGGCAGGACAGGGGTAAAGGTAAGATCATTATCGTTTTGGAAGCTATTCAGGAAAAAGTGTTCTTCTTGGTTTATCCTGTTCATTTGTTGTCTAAAAGCTTAATTTGGGTGAAATTTTGGGGGGCCGGGAACCAATGAATTGGTTTTCCATTATTTCTTATGAAAAAATTTGATCATAACTCAAACTTTCTAGGATTCGATCCAGAGTTCTGAACTGATTAAATTAGAGTTCGGAGGTACCACTGTATCCCACAAATAAAACCACTAGACTTCTTAGAAAATCTGAGTTTGCACATCACAAGGGACACAGCTGGGCGCCACCTCAGATTGTGGCCAATCTTCCCAAATCTGTAAATCAGAGGGCTGCAACAAACATGTGTTACGTGCCTTCTAGTTACATTATTTACGGTTCAAAATGCACAATGAAAATTAGGGATGCTCATACTGACCGTTTAACCGTTAACCGAAAAAATGATTATTATCATCAGTTAAACGGTTTAAAAAGTGTATGTATATATTTTTTTTTTATTATTATTATTCTTACTAGTAGTAGTACTATAGAGTTTTGCGGTATAAATATGCTACACATACGCCATGTTACACCCATGGGGCGTTATGACGCGCAACCACAAGCGCCTTCAGAAGTATTTTGTAGGGCAAGCAAAATGAAGCGAACGAAGAGGCATTTCACCGTATTTTCGTTTTGTAATCTTAATTTGTTATTTAAGCAAATAACATTTAGTGCAGGCCAATTTATTTTATTCTTTTTATTTGTATTAATTAGTTTGTCGGAAACGCTGCAGGCGCGTGAAAACTTGACGATGCGTGGAACCAGATTCTGTTCTTGATATGTTCGGTGGGCTGTTCGCACCTGTTAAAATAAACTGGAAAAAAAATGCTTGCATATTTACATCAGACACTCAGTTATATTTTCATTCAATTCTAATTTAATATTCTAATCTGATCATTTGACGATTAATGTTCGGATAAAGAATGGCGGTTGTAGGTTGGGAAAATTAATCGAAAGGAGCATCCCTAGAATAAATACAATTCTTGACATGCGACGGAAATTCACAAATAGATGTTCAACACAAAAACACTCTTTGGGGGCCAAGTTGGTTATGACTAATGCTGCAGCTTCATTTTGGCTTCCAAATAAATTACATCAACACTGGGAAGAAAGATCAAGACTGATGATTCTGTCACAACACGCTCTGATATGTTGCTGGCAACACACGCAACATGCCAACTCCACATTTCCCAAACCAGTCCTCAGAGCGCACTGGACAGATCCACATTTTTGGTTTTATCACAGTTCCCAGAACACCTGACCTAAACAATCAGGTACTCTAGCTTACATATGTGCTGGGATCTGGAATAAAACCAAAATGTGGATCTGCCCGGTGGCCCGTGAGGACCGGCTTGGGAAACACTGCACTAAACCATGAGACGCCGTGATCCATCTGTGCGTACGACCAGAACACAGCAGTAACTGCTACTTACGAAGAAAAGCAGACTATTGGGATATTTATTGCTACAGACGTACAAGCATACTCCATAGCAGACAAAAGACTACAATTATTAGTAGGGATGCACCGAAATGAAAATTCTGGGCCGAAAACGAAACAAATTTTTGGATGCACTTGTCCGAAAACCGAAACCGAAAATGGCTTCATTAAAAAACATGTTTAAAATATTTTCTTTTTGTTTGTATTTAAAAAAACTACAAATTAATTAAGCAATCAAACTTTTATTGATAATAAATAACAGTAATAAGGCTGTTTAACAATA
>JABFDZ020000044.1:21590732-21608960 GCA_019775955.2 Pollimyrus isidori | reverse complement strand
ACTCTATGGGGAGGAGTTGGAAGCAGGGGACTCTATGGGGAGGAGTGTGAAGCAGGGGACTCTATGGGGAGGAGTGAGAAGCAGGGGACTCTATGGGGAGAGGAGTGAAAGATAGAGGGACTCTATGGGGAGAGGAGTGAAAGATAGAGGGACTCTATGGGAAGAGTAATCAAACATAATGGGACTCTTTGAGGAGGAGTGGAAGGCAGGGTATCCTATGCTCAGTTTAAGCTTGACTCCTTGTACACAAAGTATCCTAAATGATGCACCTACCTGGACAGCAGATATTTCTTTAGACGTCACTGTGGATACGAAGAAGCCGTTTTAATGAATAGTGATGATTGACAGTGTCATAGTGGGAGACACCAGGGCAGATAACGATATGGGAGGTCTAGGGGGAACAAAGGTAAGATGGAGGTATAAGCATTGGCCATGAGTCACGGAGGAGAATAGCTTTGTCTCCTCGCCATTTTGTCCAGAGTCAGATCAGGTCTTTGCCAAATTTCACATCAAGTCCACAAACTGGTTTGCAAAATCAGAATCTTAAGTCCGCCTGTCAGGGAGGAAGGAAGAGGGAAGGATATGGAGTTGCTAATGAAAAGATGTGACCCCCCCCTCTCCCCACAGGATGGATTACTTCCTCAGCTACATCCTGTGAAGTCATATTTTTACCACGCTGTAAGAACAGGGGGGGGAGGGGCAGCCAGCTGTCCACTCATCTGACACGCATGCAGTCATAACATGGACGCGTTCACGGACACTGACAGGCCACCTCGCGGACTGTCCCTCCCCATGCTCTGCCTGGGGGGGCTCGCGTGGCGTGCTGGAGGGTAAATCGCCATGGGCACGGACGCGGAGCTCTTCCGATATCGGATGTGGTGGACGCCCATGAGCGCCATCAGAAGCCTCGAAGCTCCAGAGGTCCCATCACGCTAATGAGGGGCACAGCGGGCAAACGTGAGAGGCGCTCAGCATGTTTACACAACACCCACCCGTCCTGAACAAGCTGCCGGCGCGGGCAACCCAAGATCCACCAAGATTAACCTTTTTATATCCAGCCATTACGCATCCAGAGCCAGATGGATTACGGTTTTACACAAAAGAGCTTATAAATTATAAGCTATTACAGAACGCGGAGAGACGGAATTTAATTCATTTATCCTTACTGTACTACTGAGAAATGAGACATTCACCATTATTAAGGACAGAATAGGGGGTGTATGGGAAGACAGGGTGGGAAGAGAGCCAGTTTTATAATTATATCATTAAGTCCCCGTTGGGTTATGACATTGATCATATGCTCAAGAAAGACAGAATTAGCGAAGCAGAAACGCAATAGAGACAGTGTGCTCAGCAACCAGCTCCACTCGTTAAGCTAACGGGGGACTGGAGAGAGAGCTCGATAAGCAAGAGGCACAGATGGAGGGAGTGATACAGAAACGATGGCAGAGAAAAGGGGGGGGGAGAGATAGAGAGAGAGAGAGAGAGAGTACTAATAAGGTGGCAGAGAGATAAGGGAGAAAAAGCAGAGCAGATAAATGCAGGCAGCCGGAGTGGACTGGCTGCCGCCTGCCTCTCCGTTCTCACAGTAGGAAAAAGCTGCTCTCCGGAAGTAAAAAGAGTGATAAAAGAAAACCATAAAAGAAGAGAGGGAAAACAGGAAGTTACGCCCAGTAATCCGCTACAGATGGAAACTATCAGAGAGGAGGGAGGAAGAGGAGGAGTGGGACAGAGTGGAGAGGGCTACTGGGAAGGAGGGGCAGTACGGAGTAGGAAAGTGCCGACGGAACAGAGAAAAGAGAGTGAACTAATAACGGAAGGGGGGATGAGAGAAAAGAGGGGGACGTAACGACAGAACCAGGAAAGGGAGAAAAGAAGGGGAAGTAACGACAGAACCAGAAAAGAAGAGAGAAAAGTACAGAAATTGGGAAAAAGACAAAAGAGGGGAAGTAAGGACAGAACAGAGTGGAAAAGAAAAGAAGGAGTAACAAAAGGGAGAGAGAAAAGAAAGGGAAATATGGAAAGAATGGAGTGGAGAAATGAGGATGAAGTAATGATAAAAGAGGGGAAGGGAGAAAAAGAGGGGTTTAAGGACAGAATAGAAGAAGAAAGGGAATTAAGAAGAGAACAAAAAAGAACAGAAAAATAATCAGAAATGTCCCCATAACCTATAAGGACCAGTGTTGGCTTAATGGTCAGGGAAGCACACTAGTAGTTAAAAGATTGCAGGTTTGAATCCCTGACCAGCAAACCCCCACTGAGGTACCCTGATCAAGGTACCGCCCCCATGCACTGCTCCCAGGGCGCTGAATTAGCTGCCCCCTGATATGTCACATTGTCACATATGGGTTAAAAACAGAGAACACATTTCATTGTGGTGTGTCAACAACGACAATTAATCACTAAACTCTAAAACCTGATATCTCTGCTGAAGCCAGGTGCCGGAAGACAAGTTGAGGGAAATACATCATAATGCGAATAATACGTAAAACATGCTTCATGGATATTATACAGGCTATAGGTTATTCAAATAGAATGAATATAACAATATAAGTCCTAAAAATCAAATCACTCCTAGTTGAATCCCATGGGACTAACTGATGAATAGTGTGTTTTTGGTGCTGGCCATCTGTGTTTTGTAAGAATGGCAGCCAAATTATACCCAGCACCTTCTGAATGACGTTTCATCAGCCTTGGTTACACTGAATCTGACACCTGACTGACCTGCAGGCGATCTCTACGCTGGTCCAAAGCACCCAGCAACTAAGATCGACTAAGAAACACACTAATCTGCAGAACTGCTAAGATCGGAACAGAAGACACGCAACATGTCTGTTCTAGCAATTCACCGATCGATCGGCCAGCGATCGGAATGGGCCAATTTTCAGCCCGGTTGGCCTGATCGGTGATTTCAGATCACAAACTGATCTTGCACAAGCGCAATGAATCATATGTGGCGTCCAGTGCACTTTCAGACGCGCGAAAATGTCCGTAATTTTGTGCACTGTAGGGGAACCAATACAAAGGCATTTAACACAACAAATTTAGTGCGACATTTAAAAATGCATCAGCCCAGTGAACGCGCTCAGTTTGAAGAAGCTAGCAGAGCGAAAGCGGCCAGCAAAGCGCGTTTGAAGTCTGAATTTAGGAGCCAGCGGTCTGCTGTGTTTCGGTGGTATAAGGAGCTCTCTGAGATGCCCAGCAGCACAGGCGAAAATGCCTTGAACTACTGGAATATCAACAAAGGCCGCATCCCTGCACTTGCTTCACTTGCCTGAGCCTCCCTCTCTGCCCCATGTACAAGTGTTGAGAGCGAGTGCTTGTTTATCTCAACTGGACATGTGATAGATGAGAGGAGAAATAGAATTTCAGGTGATAAGGCAGAAATGCTTCCGTTCATAAAGAGAAATTTGCCATTAATGCTTAAATAATGGCATTTTGTTTTATAATGTGTTGCCAAGACAAAAAACTTACCTTGGTCTTTTACTTTTACTTACTGCACCTATTATTCTAAATAATATATTATTTTTTAGTTGTATTTGAGGTGTTATTTATCTGTTTAGGTTTATTCATTTGAATTTGTAAAGTTTAGCAGATAGAATTTCCAGCGACAAGTCAAAAAAGGTGTCTTGTTACATAATTTTCATTTACTTGCTGCACCTATTATTATTTAAAATTTAGGGATGTCAAAAACAACGAGTTAACGACGTTAATTATTTTTTTGTTGTTAATTACGTCAATTTCATGCATGCGCAACGTGACGAATTATTTTGGGACTGAGTGCACGCAACATGGTTGCCATTCGACTTACACGCTATGAACACATGAACTGTGTCGCTCACATGCTGCAGAGAAGTGTCACTGAGAGTATTGCCGACGGCGGCTTTGTGAATGCTTTGGTCAAGGCTCGCAAAGTTCTCGGCCATTTTAAGCACAGCCCAGCAAATGCTGCGGAGCTTCAAGCCCAACAAGTCAGCCTGGGAAAGAAGCAAGAGCCATTGATCCAGGATGTTCCGTGCTGGAAATGGTCAAGCGCTTGAGCCGCAATAAAGAGGCTGTCATCGCAGCCCTGGACAATCAGGAGCACAAACTCGCTTTGTCGACCGCAGCAGAGTGGGATAAACTGCAGAGGCTGGAGACACTTCTAGAGCCATGCAGGTAAATCAGTCTGTAGCCTATCAAATAACATTGCCTTGATTATTTTCTGGAATAAATTAAACCAAGTTATATGTCAATAACATGTATGTAAATAAATAAATTAATAATAATAATAATACAGTGGTACCTCGGTTCTCGAACTTACTAGAACTCAAATTTCTTGAAAGTCGAACAAACCAGTTTGACCAAGAACTCAATCTGATTATCAGATTTCGAACCGTGAACGCTGACCTAATACAAATTGTACGCTTCAGGAAATGAGCCCACTAACTCACGTGTACTATTAGAGCATTTATGTCATTTGTTTAAACTTTATTTTACCAGGTAAATTAAATGAAAACCAGTTCTTACTACTTTACGTGATATTCTTGAGAAATAGCAGATTACGCATCGGAACCTCCTGGGATACAAACGTCATGCGTGTAACTAAACTCTTCAGCCAAGAAGGGCAAAGGTGTGTCGTCTCGGAGGCGGTTCCAGTTTGTGTTGCCGAGTGAGAGGTCGCAATGCATCTAACCATAATGCATTGCGTCAGGATCAGAATGCATTGCTTTAAAACAACTACAGTAGATTAAAGAATAGAGGTAAAGGTAAAAGATTGTTCTTTTGCTTTGATTCAAAAGTTTTATGGAAAATATTTCTCTCCACACAAAACCGCAACAGATGAAATTGTCATGATAAAACTGTGGTAGGCCACTGTTATGATTTAACTACATTTATTGCTTTCTGTTCAATTGAATACTGTAAATTGTACATCCTGGTTAAGAGGAACGCCAAAGAGGAAGCGGTGGGACATTGCAAAGACAAATATTATGGTGTGTTTCAGCTTGATTTAAACCACCATTATTTGGCTGTGTTAATAAACAGACATAATATGAAAATTATGTATCTGTGTCCTGTTATTTATCTTTTGGTATGCATTTAAAAAAATGGTTAGGATTGAGATGTAGTTGCAAATAGTGATTAATCCTGATTAATACACCGAAAATTCTGATTAATCTGATAAAAAATTTTAATCATTTGACTGCCCTGTTAAAAATATATTAATGTTTATCTGTAGTTGGGTTTTTATTTATGTGTTTTAGTTAAATTTATTTGAATTTGTAAAGTTTAATAAGAGTTTGCTATGAAAATAAAGTTTTGAGGTAAAGAAAATGTGATTTTTGTATGTATTTGCTGTTCTCGGGGCAAAAATCGGTATCAGAAAAATCGGTATTGGCCAATCGCACATACCAAAAATCTTTAATCGGTTTTGACCAAGAAAATTGCAATCGGTGCATCTCTAGTTTGTTCATGAACATATCTTAGACCAGTACTTCCCAAGCGGGTCGTTGGGGAGCCCCAGACAGTCCACGTTACTGGGAGCTGCAAGGGAGCAACATGTCGACTGGCTGGGGGTCCCCAAGGATCAGGTCAGGAAACATTATCGTAGACATCAAGCCTCCACTGAAGTGGAATGAAGGGGCAGCCTGGTGAATATATGGACCACATCCAAATGATCAACAATACCTGGTTCACACTTGGCCAGAAAGTTCCAATGGTCCATATCAGACTACTGTAGTCCAGAGGACTCCCTAACAGAAGAGGTTAGATGGGTTCAGAGAAATGTGTCTAAACCACAACCACAGATGGAACAGCCATCATCCTGATCCCTGTAAGTGCTCCATCTCCCATTCATAGGCCACTCTGACAGAGACACCTGTCCGGGATGAAGAAACCCAGACAACAGCACTCATATTCACTCTATTCTAGTCATCAGAGACCGCAGGGGGGGGATAACTCCAGGATATTGGAGAAAAGGAAATGAAAAACCCAGAGATCAAGTTTCGAGCAACCTGAGAACTCTGTGAGAACCTGCAAGGAAGGCAGAAAGAGAGAGAGAGAGAGAGAGACAAAGAGAAAGCGGGGGAGGGGGTGGGCCAGGCTAGTGGAGGACACTGAGCGAACGAGCGAGTGAGTGAGCGAGCGGGCGGTAAAGAAAACCTGGAATGAATAATTAAAATATTCAAATGATCATTATGCATATATACTGTTATCTCCAGTTTCTATTTCATTAATCCAGCAAATATTGATTCATCGGCAGCTCGAAATTACATATACTGTATAAATGTATGAGTACGTCTGTATATAAACATGCTAAATGTGGCTCCAGCCAGGGGGCTATGATCTCATACCCTACTGGGATATAGCCTCCTGTGTACGCCAGGAAGCGGACCACAGTGTATGCTCTTCAGCCAGGTTATGAAGAACCCAGCTTTAAAGGAGTTAGCTTCTCTCAAAAGCAAAAGGCAGCAAATGTGGGGAGGCTCATCATGGAGGTTTGGCACGAACGTTTACCCCCTCGGGGGTAAACAGATTTTGATCCAGACCACGTGGATGACTGTGAGGAGGATGAAAGGCAACAAATACCCATGTGTAAAAGTGGTAAAGGTGGTAAACGAGTGGGCGAAAATCCATGTAGCAATCATCTGGGCCAGGCCACACCTGTCGGAGCCTGAGTCATCACAGAGACCCACCAGCGAGGGATTATGGGATGGGCGGTGGGGTGCGGGTCTTGGTAAAAGGCTTTGTAAAACCTGTTGGAGGTACAGAAGGAGTTTTGTTCTTACCATATTTCATCTGTATTGTGTTACCCATTCACTTGGCCTGGTAGGGATGGGTCACGACAGAGGTCACATGACATTCGTTAGCCCTGTCCAGAACCGGTTTCTGAAAAAGAAAGAGGGAGGGAATGATAGAACCATGAAGATAAAATCCCAAAGAGAGAAGCAGATTACCACAGTTCATATCACGGTGGCTGAGGCTGAGAAAATGAAGACAGGGAGGAGGAGGAGGTTGAGGTCATGAGGGGTGTGATGCTGGGTCATCCATGAGCAATCTCTGACTCTGAGCTCAAAGCGGAGGAGGCGCTGATGTTATGGATTAGCACTGAGGCTAACCCCCTGAGGCTAACCATCTGAGGCTAACCCTCCACCATCTCCACCATTTTGCTGTGCCGATGGTGCATTATGAGTCGGGAGACATGAAGCAGCCCTGGAAACGGGAGCCCACAAGCAGGCCCATGGAGCGCTGGGGCGCACGCTCACTCTCGCCCAATAACCGGCAATTATGTGGCTATGATGTCACCGGCTTCCAGCGAGTGCAGAGCCCCCAGCCGCCGGGATATTAGCGGAATGGAAAGTGCTTCCTCTGCGGAATACTAATGTGGGTTACCCTCTCTCTACCAAACTGAACGGCTGAGCCGAGGGGGGGGGGCCACGGAGGGGCACTGGCTAACGGACGAGTCCGTGGCTGACTGACACTCATGAACTGGATCGCTGACAGGGGAACGTGCCGAGGGACACGCAAAGGACGCAGAACCGAGGGGGAACGGATGAGGCCGTCCCAGCAAAGGCTCTCTGTCCATTGATTATCTGATGAGGCGGAAGGAAGGCAGGCAGGCGGGGTGGGGGGAGATTGCGGGGTGGAGAAAGGTTAAGTGTGAAGAGCCTCTATCATCGTTTACAAAAGTCCTTTTGTGCGAAGGCCTGAGTCATAGACAGTACCAGAGGGCAAGAGCAAATCAGCAGATCTAATGATGTAAACCGCCAATCTGATCACCCCCCAGCCGTGCACCCTCCCCGCCCCGAATCCAGCCGGCCTGTAATCCGTACCATGTTATTAATCACACACAGAGAGGATCAGATGCTTACCTATCCACAGGAGGCTGAAGAAGCCATGTCACGTCGAAAAAAACATGCGGCCGTCAGGGGCAGCCTGCATGAGTTTAAAAAGATCCATTACTCATTCAATTAGCTAGTCCTGTGAGGGGGGCTAATTAGCCCTGTGTAAAACACTCCTCTGTACTCTTTGTAACTGTCCCAGGAAATGGGGGGGGGGGGGGCGGGGGAGCAGCACTGCCAGTTCCAGAACTTTTTTACTGTGTTGTTCACGACACCACAGGTGATGGGACAGACCCCCAACCCCAAAGCAAGGGGGGTCAGGCTCACCTCTACAGACCAGGGGAAAAGCCTGGAGTGCAGATGAGGTGGGATGAAAGAGGTGGGGCACTGGATACTTGAAAACTGTTAAAAATGCAACTTTACCCTCAGAAGACATGGGGTGTGTGTGTGTGGGGGGGGGGACACAGCTCTATAGCGAGCAGAAAATCACCAGAATAGGCAACCACTAGGGGGCGTGTGTGGCATTACGCAGAGAAAAGTGTGCATGACATAAAACTGAAAGATTGATCAATGGATCCCACAGCTGCCCCCTTTATAAAAGACTGTGGGCTTTTATTAGCAACTGCTCACATATTTATAAGACGGATATTTCAAACGCTTGCAGGAGAGGCGAAGGGGCAGCACAGCTACTGGGGGGGTGGGGGTGAGGGGAACCTGTCAGGCCCACGCGTCGCTGTCAGGCCCACGCGTCGCTGTCACGGCCCACGGTCTGTTGGGTTTGACTGGGGGGGCGACGCTGCCCCTTCGTGAGAGGAGGCCCCCATGGGCGTCACTGACGGCGCCAGGTCAGTAATTAAATCCCAAAATGAAACTTGGTCTCTGCAGTGATGGGACTCCAGGATACCAGGAAGGAGGGGGGCAGGAGGGTCCACTATCATTACCCACACCTTTAATCCATCTGGAGGAGTGTGTGTATCTCTGGTACCCCCCCCCACATCTCCTCCATCCAACATCACTACAGTCATCACGTCCACTGACCTTCATCCTTACTCATCTTCACTCGCATGGAGAGCTCAGAGCTGTCAGCACCATCTCCAGAGAGTTATATGGACTAAGTTGATCCTGCTACTCCGAAACTCCAACCCCCACGCGACACATTCCTGATTCGACCACGTACCGTGAAAGGCCCCCCCCCCACCCCTCCCAGCCGTGCCCAGAGAGCCGCTTCAGAAGGTCCCCTGTCACCTGCTTTTGTAGGACAGCTCACCACAGCATCCTGTCTGCTGTGAAACCATCTGAAACCTCATTTCATTCAGGGAACCTTAAAAACCTCTCAAATCTGTTAGGGAACCTTAAAGGAAACCAATTACAATCAGAAACCCTTAAAAAAAAACTCCCAGATCATTAGAATGATGACAAAGGTCACAGTTCAATTAGCAATTCAATTAAGTGTTTCAAATCTCGTTTTCCTGAAACACACAAGGGCCCGTAAGAATCAGGCTGTGAGCTCAGCTCATTCCCGGATTCTGTTCTGGGAACAGTTGCAGTCCCGTACACATATGTGTCTGTATAACCGCCCTAGATCTGCTTCTAAAGCCCCAAAAATCTCCCAGAAAGGCCTGGCTTACATGTCTCCACACTCTCATTTGGCTTTGTATTACACTAACAACCAGCAGGGGGCATATATATATATACATATATATATATATATATGCCCCCCTACACACACAGTCTGTAAATAAAATCAACAGTTCCTAAAATCCATCCCATTGCTCGTGATGATCTTCAGCTCTCTGCGCTTCTCAGAGTGCCAGGGTTCCTATGCAGAAATTAACTGACTGTTTGACCAAACAAAAGAAAGAACCCATTAATGTGGGCAGAAGCAGCCACATGTAGCCCGTCTCACCAGGAAACTGCAGTAAATCCTACACCTAATGCATTCAAAGGCAGTTATTTCTGCAAAGCAGCCCAACAAATGACTCTTACACAGCCGACTCCCCAGACCCGACAGTAGCGCGACAGGTACGGCATGGGCGGGCAGCTGGCGGGCACGGGGGTGAGGCAGGCAGAGCCTTCATCTCTCCGGCGGTGGGATGCCGCAACAGCGCCCATCTCAGGGGCCTGGGGGGGTCTATATAAAGGCCGGGAGGCACAAGGTCACCCGAGGAAGACGAAGGCCTCCTGCCTGATCCCCTGACACAGCCTCATCCATCACCCCCTCCCCCGAAGCACAGGGGACGCAGCAGACCTGCATCTGCTCCGAAGTGGGATCGCGTCCCGGAACCGTGCCAGCGCGGTGTCATCGCGCTTTGTGCCAGAGGGTGGGGTGGATTGGTGCGGGACCGCGGAGGAAAATAAAAACACGCCTCTGCTAGTCTTTTGTCTTCGCTGCTTCATCAGCTGTTTTTGAAAACACGGCAACACCAGCGTTATCGTCCCCTGGGTCGTGGCAAACATCTTACCGCTTCACAGTGCCTCACGGGCAATGTCGGACCACAACCTCCACCGCCATCTTTCTAGAACGTTCTGCTCAAGGCTCCATGCTACCCAGCTCCTCTCCAATCATCTCTGCCCGCCCACTTCCCCTCCTGGTTTTCCCTATCTGGGCCCGACCCCCCTAACTAGGTTGCCGTACCATAGTCATGGCTCCTCTTAATTGGAATTCTACTCTCCTCTCTCCCTGGCTTTCTCGCTGCCCCTGTACACATGGGAATATGAAATTGAGATAATATTTCCCTCATGCTGTGCTCTTGCGAATGACCTTTGATCTCTCTGCTTTATGCGGCTCATACATGGTTGGCTGTTATCCATCCTGTCCCATGCTACTGGCTACACTCTGCCATCATTAAATTTTTCACAATATACAAATCAGCACCTTCTGCCCCTCCCCGCATCCAGAGAGCCACTGAGGTTTCTGGGTAAAGGGCGTCCTGCATAATAGCGTCGTCTGATGGTTAGCCGCTCCTCACTCCCTGCTACACTGCCGAGCACGCAGTCGTCCTAGAACAAAAGCGATCCACATGATTTACTACTAAGGCCTAAATTTGCATATAGGGGCCTGCCTCACCCTCAGAGGGAGAGAAAATGGAGGCGGGCTAAAATTTCTGCCACAGCATGGATTTGAGGTGAATCGAATTGGTACTTTCCTGGAGGTCAAAGCTCCTCATTGCTGGGCCAATCGGTACACATCGATTTTGGATGATAAGATGGAACGCTCTTAGCATATAGCCAAAGGAGCTTTCCCACGAGACATCAAGTCTTGGCCGGGGGCCAACAATCAGTCTCCCCCATTGCATCATTTCCTGTTCCACGATGTGATAGAGATGACCTCACAGCCCTAGGCAGAACAATGAATGTGCCAGAAAATAAGTCAACTTCCTGCCTCAGGCACTCCTCAGAAATGCTCTGTAGGAGCATTGTATTCCTTGTGTGTGTCGTTCTGTTCCATGTCATCTGGCTCCTTAATCACAAATGGTACCAAAGTACGGCGAACAGCATTTAAAGCACTGCATGAAAATGTATAAACATAACCACGGCCTACCCTAACCACATCAATTTTTTTTGAAACACGAGTCGAAGAGCTTCAGTGATGGACGTAACAGGACAATACTAAGCTCGCCCTGTGACTGTAATACAAGCTCTATTACAGCGACTTCTCCGCGTCACGGGCCAAACGGCAGCCGCAAGCACTCGCAGGCCATAATTCGCCTGCCTCGGCACCTCAAAAGATAAATATCTGCCGGTAAACAATGACATCTCAGGGTGTTCCTGAGTCCGCACAGCAAATTCCCCACGATATCATGAGGGTTGGAGGGTGGACGAGCCAAGCAGGGTGTTGGAGCTATTTCTGACACTAAGCTAGCCCTGGATCGCGAGGCAATTTAATTTATGCCAGTTCTCACAGCGTCGCTGGGATGTGAATTGAATATGAATCCGATCTGAGCTGGAAGCTACGCCGCGATTTGCGGGGACGGGACCCTCTGTGATTCCATTTCTCTACAGTAAATACTGAGTAGAATTCAATTTCATCCCCGTGACATCTCACTGTCTACTGATCTTCGTTCTCTCACGGTGCCTGGGTTCAGCATAGAGAGGCAGCTCCCATAATGCACTGCGCCCCTGCTTTCATCTGCTCCAGCCCGACACTCTCAGAAACTACCTCCCTATGAATCTCATTTGCTCTTTCTGACTGAAAGTATCCAAAGCGCATTTTGTTTTTTTTATTCAGCTGAGAAAAAGGTTCAGGATCAAGGGCTCTTGCAACGTGGAGCTTCTTCGAAATGCTCACTGCTTATACAAGCGGCTGGGATGCTAATGGAAAAGACAGGAGTGGGTTGGGAACAGTAGACGATCCCACTTCCTGTTGTGGCTGCACATGGACTAATTAATGGAGCTAGACACCCCCCCCCCGATCTCACGCTCCGTATCTCTGCAGTCTTTTTGCTGTTCTGGCTCAGTCCTGCTCCACTTTAAGTGACTCCAGGTAAACTCTGTACCTTAAAGTGCGTTTTAACTGGGACACACAGTTCTGGTTGTTCTCTGATCCCACACTCAGGTAACTGTTCTTTTAGCCCTGGACCCATACTGGGGACGGGGACCTTACAGGCTCCTGAAACTGCCATGTCACTTCCTGCCGAACTTCAGCAATGCCCCCACCCTCGTGGGGCTTTCCCCCTGCATTTGAGTCGTTTTAAGTGCCTTTGAAAGCTAATGCTTTAAAATACCTTTATTGTGTGCAAAAATACCTTTAAGTTCTGATAGCATCAAGACCCAAGTTGGCGCACGCCCACTCCGCAGTGCGTGTGAGCGCCTTTTAGTGTCTTTACGGCGTCCTGGTGAGCTGAGTCCTCTCCCTGCTGTTCACACCCGCCGTCAGAAAGCTCCACACGACTAGGCCACACAACGCCAGCTTTGGCACGTCCATTCCCCTCCCGGCTCTGACACGTCCTACGGTTTCTCTGCCTCTGCTGCGGGGTACAAACCACATGTCAATGTCATGTGGACTCAATCTCTTTGGGATGCCTCCCTGACTGTGCTGGGATTAGACATCAAAGCGTAGCGGGCGGGGGGGGACAGGGGGGGGACACACGCGATGTGTCCGTGGTGCCGGCGTGGCGTGCAAAGGGGAGGATGGTGGAAACTGGCTCCCAGGTCTGGAAAAGCTGGATCCTTCTTGCATGGCACTGGGCACAAGCATGGCCCTCTGCGTGTGTGTGTGTGTGTGTGTGTGTGTGTGACAGGCAGCAAGTGAGCACAGTCCACACCTACTCTGCCTTAATCAGACGGAGTGAAAACGAGGACAGCTGGGAGAAAATGTCAAGTTTACTCAACGTTCTTTCTTAAACAAGAAATAATTACTCAGAGTTGGCCAGAGCTGTTGTTTACCAGGTTGATGATGAGAAGGACTATTACTGTGGAAGTTTATGTTACGACATCCGAGCAGACTGTTCCAACTACTGGGGCGCGCCTGTGCTTCCCACCCATAGTGAAACACTGCCCCTGTGTGGACATCCGGCAGAACTGCTAAATAAGCAGGCCAGCTCCACGCTGGTTCCAGCCAGATCATTTATAAGTGACCCCGGTGTTACACACCAAGATACACAGCTGGTGTTGGTCTGTGTGTATGTGTGTGTCTGGACACATTATTTAGACGTACTGACTGTCAGACAAAGGCACAGCTGTTCAGAAGGACTGAAAACACTACATACAGTATCAAACACATTCATCAAATGTAAAGCACACAGATATTCACCTCAAAGCCGATCTTAATGCGCCTCTAGCTCTACATCCTTCCATTCCCCCATCGGCCACACGCCTCTCTTCCCTGCTGCTCTTTGCTGCTCCCCTCTCCCATCAGAGGGCCGATGTCGCTCCATCTCCGCAAAGGCTTCCCTTAGCTTCACTGTTAGCTCCTCCATCCTTTTCCTACATTCAAACAGATCTCTGTCTGAAGATCAGACGGGCGCATGACCGTTAAACTGCATTCTGTAGTAAACAGTGAATTCCACTTAGGGATGGGAATCATTCCAGTTGAAGACCAGTTCCAAAGTTTTATATCCATAACACCCCTATGCCTCCAACATTACCAGTCCTCCTTATCGTAGCCAGCATGTTATAGAACGAGGTTGGGATATAAACCAAAAGGCAGAATACGTCTCAACCCAACATTTTTTCCCCCTCTAGACATGGTAAAACACCAATATTTGTGTCCCATTTTTGCTTGTGTGGTCACGACTTCAAGGATTTCAGCCAGTGATGCTCCTTAAGTTTGCATGTTTGTATACTGCGATGTAAAGTTTTCTTGCAGCATATGCAAGAAGCTACGCATATTTCAAAGCAGGTGTCATGCAATATTACAGCCAGGAGCCGATTACACTCAAACTAAACTCTTACAATACAATGTATTGTGCTTACATCACCATCAAGACATCTGACCCAAAATCTATGCCAGAACGTACGTCAGTGTGGAATGGGCCACTGGGTAATAAACTGCATTGTGGACAACATAGCATCTCTCACCCTACAACACCAAAGAGTCATCTTGAATGCTGAGAGCAGCACTTACCTAGCATTAATTAAATCTCAGGTTAGTGTTAGCACCACTGGGAAAGCTGGTTTAATATCTCACTTTGACAACACATTTGCATGGGAACATTGTCAAAGTGTGCATGTTCTGCAAAAATTCAGAAAAAAAAAACTGCGTAAGTAAACGATTTGCGAAAACGGTTCGCACATAAGTCAAACATAACGCACGGTTTGACGATGCTTCCCGATCTGCTTACGCCAAAGCCGCTGCACGCTTTAAGGATGTCGGTGAAACGTGCCAGTAAAAAAATCACATGAACGCGAGATTGGAGCATGTAGGTGACAGTGAGCACTCAACCGATAATGAAAAGCCGTATTTTAAGTCATTCAAATGTCACTGGCATTTATGCCTGTTTTTCTGAAAAAAAAGAGTTATTTTATCATTTTCCAAGTTATGTCCTTTTATGTAAAGAAGCTTTGTCATTTATTTTAACATGGTTAAATGTCAGGCAGACATTCTACACTGGGCTCAGACAATAAAATGGCTGTATTGATGCTGAAAACCTGTGCAGGTTATTTCCACATAAATTGATCTGGAATCAATAAGGGGCTTGATAAAGATTCAGATAGATAAGCAGAATCGATAATGGCATTGCTGACGGTACACTCTTTCCTCATCCCCTAATCACATCGGACGGCTATTTCTGCCAATCCGGTTTTCACTTAAACCTTGAAAATACTGTAAACCGAATGACACGATATACCAAATTAATCCAATCGGCTTCATGGATTCGTGTAAGAATGACAGCACGCAAAAACAGAAGAAATGAATTTCAGTCAAAATATATCATTAAAATCGGGAATTTTCGAGTCCAGGTGGAGGGTCCAGGAGGGACTTGGTGTTGCAAGCGAGAAACTAGACCAGGTCGGAACTGTCAGACCTGGGGAGGACAGTGGCCGTTTCTCTGCTCGGGAGTTTGCAGCCTTTGGGCCTGAAGGGGGACCTGGGCTCTGGACAGGCCGGTTCCATTTCCTACTCACTCTTCAGCTCTGGACAGAGAAGATAAATGTCTTCAGTAAAGGGTCTCGCAGTGAGCCTTCACTTTAAATCAGTATGGATTTATGAGTTAATGTGTGAAATCGATATCTGCTCAGAGAAAACCTCTCTAATGCCATATTATAAGGTTGCTGTGTATAACTGTGTTGCTTAGTTTAATGTTTTCAACCGCAGCAAGGATTTAAAATTTTTACAGGGCAGGAAATTTTGTAACATCAGCTTGTGCATTTTTTTCAGTGGTACAACAGATCCTGTCCTGGGCCTGAAATGAACAACTTCCATGCCTCATTCCTTGACCCACATGCCGTCTAGTGACATGGAGTCATACCTAGACATCTTACATTCCATTGCCATCATTCTTGAAATGAGCTAACAAGGTTATTTTAAATGTTCTAGTTTATAACCACATTTGGATTTTAACACTGCATAACCCCAGGAAGGACACATAAATCCTAACCCTACTGCAGGTCGTTCTGGATAAAAGCAGTTTACAGTAGGGTAGAGCAGTATATAAATCATCCAATAAATGAATTGTTTTAACGAAGGATTGGCCAGGTAGGAATGTTGTCTCATATCTACAAAGGCTTATGATTCTTACTGGGAAGGCCGAGTTTGGGTTCAGGAGCAATATGGCTGACCAGTTCAAGTACAGGAGAACAAAAGGCTTCATCAATAAATGGTGAAGGCTTGCTTCCTGAAGTGTTGTATGCTGATGGACCTAGGAAAGCCAATAAAGGGTTTGTGAGAGTAGCGGCCAGCCTGTAGGCCCCTCCCACTCTCCTGGATTCCCTGCTTCCTTCCTGGCCTGTAGCTTTCAGCCGTGTCTCCTTTGGAGGTTTAAGCGTGGAGAATGGACTGTCTTTAGCAGGGGTTTTCTCCCTAGTGTCCACCATGTGTCCTGATGGGCATCAAACACAGCAACGATCCCACGGAGCAATCCCCAGTACAGCGGGTTGAGGGGGTTGTCACTTTCTTGTTTGGTGTCACATTGGGGCATCTGGGTGTCCTGTGAGATGGACCTGATGGTTTCAATTTGGAGCCAGTAGTTTTTATGAGATGCTGTGGTTTTGCAGCCAAACAACACAAGGGCCTCCTCAATGACGGGGCATTTGCAGTAGGCTTAGCTTTCGTCCCGACATTCGCAGTACAATGACAAGATCTCTCTCCCCGTTTTTTGGCTAATCTTGCAGCCAGACACATTTGGAGCTCCAGAAGCCTTCTTAGATAGGGGCTGAAGTCTTTATTTTAGGAGATATTTTAAGTGTTTTTTTTCCAGTTTGTGAAGCTTAGCTGCGGGGTCTGCATCACAATCTGAAGCAGAGCAAAGGGAGCAGGAACCACACGCCAGGTCACTTGAGACTGAAGTCTTTGAGGCAGGTCACTACTCAGGCTAGTGTCTGGTGTTGATTTAGCAGAAGATACAGCAGCTAAATTATCCCAAGGTACTTCAAGGGGTTTTCAGGATTGGCAAAAATATTCCAAAAGTACCAGATTTTGCACACAAGAATGTTGCAGAACCACTTTTTGTGTTTTCCTCAAGTACCAGTAAAACCCTTAAAATGTTTCAGGATAGAGATAGTTTCAGACTCTGAAGAGCCGAGCTTTGATCCACTTAAAGGGGCGTCCTGGAACCTTCGAGCAGGCCGAGATTTCACTCATGAATGTTACTGGTTGGGGTTGGGGCTCTGCAGGTACTTTGATGAACAGAGTACATCCTACTTGAGCACAGGAGCCAAACATTTTACTTTTAGTGGAGAAAGTTAAGGTAGTAAGAGATCCACTCTTTAAATCTGACCGGTGAGCCTCTTGAGGGTTGTTTGAATCTTCTGCTGTAGGGGAATATCTAGCAAACGGTGAAACACTGGCAGGTAATGCTGTACAGACAGCTACATCCGGGGTAACTGCTTTAATGAAGACGCTTGAGACTTCAGTGCTGGATGTTACCCTTTCTTTGCTGGGGAGGGTATCTGAGGCAGCAGGTTCAACCACAGAAATCCCATGAATAGCTGCGGGGCCCCGGGTTTTATTGGGCATCTTTTGTGCCAGTTGCGGTGAAGCGAACAGCAGGGGTGTCATTAGGTGTCCCCTGGTCAGGTACTGGAGAGTCAGAACTGCTGCTGTCCAGTCTATACCTCCGGGGCCGGCAGACCTGTATCCGTTGTGCCAGAAGACCTGCAATACTGCCTCCCCCTGGATGGAGGGCTCCTCTTCCTCTTCAGAAAGGTGGAGCTGGTACCACTGAGGGGCGGAGCTGAGGTGTCAGATGGGGTGGAACTCGTCACAGATTCTCCTTAGCTGTTTCCTGGGGTCTGCTCGGCTGGCCTACCAGAAGGTCCAGTTAAACACAGAACATTTTCTGGAATGCTCCCTGTTCAAATAGCATTATACAGTACACTAGTATATCTGTAAATATCTTAACTGTTTGTACGAATCCAAGTTGCATTACTTGATTGAAAGCACCATCACAGTCATCACAGGAAAGTAACCTATAAATCACACTAACCAATTAATAGTTTTTCAAATCATAGGGTAACATTAAACTTTATTTATTTATTTATGCTGACGGAAACTGTTTTGCCAAGACATAGCTGTCACGTCGTAAAAAAAAAACAAAACTAAAAGACACAATATAAGAATACAATAAATACAAAAGTATGTTTATAAGCCCAGCTCTCTCTAGAAGGAAAAAGGTTAAAGCATCTGTCATTTCATTAATAATGCAATAACCTGCCTGTTTCAAAGAGCTGAGCATGCTCAGAATGGCACCAGGACAGTGTGCTTTCTATGACCCATCCACATGCTCAGAATGGCACCAGGACAGTGTGC
>JABFDZ020000044.1:21494900-21516156 GCA_019775955.2 Pollimyrus isidori | reverse complement strand
CCTTAAAATAAACCAGGATCTTTATCTTACAAACCACCTTGCTATCTATCTATCTATCTATCTATCTATCTATCTATCTATCTATCTATCTATCTATCTATGTCATCTGTTTTACAAATTCACACTTTTATTTTAGTCATAGGGTAGTATGGTTTTGACTTACCTATCATCATTTCTAACCGAAAAATTCGTAAGAACATGCTTTTAAATAATTAACGTAAATTCGTATCCACTCCAGCATTAGGTATTTTTATTGCATCGAAGGCCTACAAAAGCCAAGTCGAATTAAACAAGTAATATTTTCTCACTTCAACATATAGCGTCGATTCACTGAACTCATGTAACATAAAAAGTATTAATCAAAAGTAGAAAATACCTCAATAATTATAAGGGCTGCAATAAACATAAAATGTAATTAACTCATTTTCAGGCAAAGAAGTAAATATAGCGGCGACTGAAACGTGCATGAACATTCGAAGTTGTTCCGTTCTTTATTTCATCCGTCATTAGTTCATAATTGTAAAACAATATCGCAAATATAAGGGGTAGACTACAGTAAGTGCCAGTTAAATGAATATATTAAGTAACAATTTTGAATCTCTTAATAAATATTGTAATATTCATTTCATAATTTACAGTGTTTCAATTTCAGGGCGCCAATTTTATTATGATTTAACAAAAAATAATTATTATAGGCCCATATGAAGAAAAGGCCATATGTGCTATTTCCGGTAAAACGCGCATTTCGGAGGACATAAAAAGACGTGTATTGTATTATATATAATAATTATATTGTATTATATATGCTTTTTTTGCTTTAATCGCACGGATTCTGTTAATTTTATAATTTTTTCGGTTTCGATTAAATTTGAGAAAATTATATACTTTTAACCACAATTTCCGTTGTTCTTGATGTTACTGTGGTCATTGTTATTGACTAACGAATATAAATATTTAATTTAATGCAAGGTCATTAAAGTTAATGCTACAGCATATGTGAAATGCGCACATTTGTAAGAAGTAAAACCGTTTAAAAGTAAAAAGTCCGAGAGAGAAACGTTATACCTAAAATAACAATCCGCTTTACTATGATCTGTTTTGGTCGAAGTAAGAAACAGTTACTCTTTTATGTCAACCACATACGACCATTTTAAAATTAAAAAACAATATTTGCGTGTGGGCGGGTGTGGGTTAGTGTGTATCGGGTATGTAGGTGGCAGTGGGCTGGATTAGTAACAAAATGTCCACAGTATTGTCCAATGGCTGGAGAAGGGCTATGTTATTGCTGAAATAAGACTCCAAACTTCCCGTCTCCAGGCGGCAATTACACTGCTGGATGAATCACGTCAACAACTTTGCATTTAAAACAAGACTTTGATAAAACTCGCTTGACCTTTTAGTCAACTTTTTTGCCGTCTTTTTGTGCATATGCTGTTTTCACAAGAAATAATTCTGTCAGTTCCGACGGAATGGTCCCAGATTATTGGCACATTACAGACACATTTGTGTACATTTAAGCTAAATCTCATGTTTCGAATTGAAGAAGGCAATTTAAAATGTTGGCATCATGTTCGAAATATTTTCGAGATGCAAAATCCGTTAATTCGTAATTAATATAAACAAACAATGCTGATTTCCGCCACAATCGATGAAATAAGATGTTTATAATAGCAACTAAATCTTTCTAAAAATTGCTTGGCAAACTGCTACATAGATTAAAATGATACCATTCCATCTTCCGATCAGTAGAAAAATATTTCTACATTATATGCCGTATTAGAAAGTAGCATTCGATTGTTTATTCGTTTCTAAAAGGACAAGGCAAAGGACACCAGGGGTAGCTATTCAGTGACTCGACTGTCAGCGGTCAACTGCTAACTTCCCCTGTCTTATTCAAGGATTTAAGCAAATATTTAGATAGGCTAGTGTTTTATATATGGAGCACGCGGCCGGGTCCCTGCAGGCCCAGTCACGCAGTATGAAAGTTACAATTATTGTTGCTGGTTCCTTTGACACCGTGTGATTTATTATCTGCTAATTGATCTTTGGTCTTAATTAACTTCCGACCTTTCTTGTCCAGGAGTTCTGTACAATTGTAAATATCAGTGGGAGCCTCTTTCAGTCAATTATCTGGACAAACGCACATGTGTAGTTGCTTTGAATAAAGTGATACCATGGTTCTCAGCATTGGGAAATTAAGCATATACATTAATCAATATATTTTAATAAATAATCAACAATGAAGCGCAAATTATGTACATGTGTGTTGCTAAATGTGTTTTCAATATTGCCCCCATTATACTTTCAAACGGAGGAGTGGGCCCTGCATCACAAAATCGCAAATATCTGTAACCATTTTGATCAGCCGGCGCTTTGGTGTTTGCCAAGGGTTCAGAACGTGTCTAAACATATTGGACATCCGAGAAAACAACACACTTAGCCGTATTACTGGCGTGTGGAAGGTCTTTCCCCATTTATCATGTTTCCACAACAAAACGTGATGCGCATTTCAGCGAACCACAATACTACATGAAATATACATTAAACGACGGCGCGCCGCCAGCGCAAAGCTTCTGTCAATAGAATGCTGCTACAAAAATCATTTGGAGCTTAGTGTGTAATCAAGGCACTTTCTGCCCAATACATCATTATGCTAAATGTATGTATATGTTTCATTAACATGCACGTGCCATCCTGTAAAATTAGAACTGATATTAAACACCCCATTGTAAAATAATTTCGCCTACAACTACTGCTTTTACACTTGCTGTAGGGTTTCAATTGACTTTTTATTTCGTAGGCTATTCGGCTTCATAAATGTATGACGTTTTATCTGCATTTAACTTTATACGAAATCTATTGCTAAGGAAAGGGCACGGTAATGGAAGATTCCGTTTAATGTGAACAACTGGGCTCAGGGCTTAAGTTGAAATGATGAATTGCGTTTCGCGATATGGATTTTATTGAACAAGCCACGCGTAACTCATGCTGACAGAATATGGAATCAAAACAGGACTGTGGCCAGCAGAAGAACATTTATTGCTTAAGAAATGTGTGCCTATAAAAGGACACTTGTTCTGACGCTAAGGCGGGGAAGACTGAGCTGCTGTGCACTTGGGGTGGAGTGAGGTGTGCATAGACGAGACGGGCACTAAACTCGGAACTCTGTGGTGAGGCGTTTAAACGCCAGTGGTCAACGTAGCTACACGTATTCGCGACCTAAAAGCGCTCGCGGATTTAACACTGTTCACCGCTCTTCATTTACTGCGCAGTAGGATATTATCAATTAACCCAACATTTGCCCTTTGAGTGCGTGGAAATATAACACAAAAAATGCTGAGGAAAAACTTGCGAATAAGAAATGCGTAATGCATAATTAATACATTAATATAATTAAATTGCGTCCTGTTATATTGGTGTCCGTCAGTTATTAATATAACTCTATTATGCTTTAGGCAGAGCAAAAATACCAAACAAATTACATAATGCATAACCAAAAAAACTGGCTACAGAATAATATGCAATTAAGAAGAAACTTATATAAATTTAAGATGCATATAGAAAAAAGATATGCTTTCGTTCGTTAAAGCAACGACCCGGCATCACTAGTTAAGACAGCCTACGTGCTTTGTATGGGCTGTTCATATTATTAACCTACCCACAATGAGGTATTAAAATAATTACAATGATTGTGCGTAATTCTCTCTGGCTTTTATCATTGTTTAATTTACACGCGAAGCGTCATATTCTCGAATCTGGTTAACCGGAAATCTCAACGGTGTGTGTGGGTGAGATAGGAAGGGATTGTCCAGAAATCCTCATCCCCATTTCTCTTATGTTTCGTAATATATCGTTTTTCCCAAATGTTCCGATCGATGTGTTCGTTTTTTTTCAGGCTTATTAGACCAAATTATCTTCAGTTTAACTAAAGTTTATTCACGTTTCTGTAATAATTGTAATTTAACATGTTTTTAGATCATTGGGTGTACAGAGAACAACTAAAAGTTTTTTTCAGGAATTGTTATATACCAGGACCAAGCGCCTGCCTGTCACTCACATCCTCCTGGCTAAATAATTTTCAGTATTTTCTCTTACACGCGATGTTGAATTTGACTGCACTTCAGTCCTGGGTGACATTTACGTTGACAGGTGTCCTTGAGAATGTGTTTATCTCGTGTAGGAAATCAAATAATAATTCAATTACTTAAATATACCTGCTGAACCCCAGAAAAACACTACATTAATATTGAGAAAGTAATATCGCTCAAAATCCACAGGTATAAGAAAAAAGAAATATCATGCCTATATGACAATCATAAACAGTTAATTTTTGTAGATTTCGGTGCTTTTATAGGAGTTCTTCACCTTCTTCTAGTAAACACCAGCCTACATTAACAGAATGACCACGACAATACAGTTATTCGGGTCGTGAGACAAGTTTTCTTTCTTAATAAGTACAGTTTTAGGTGTCTTTGATATTGCAAATACGATCAACATGCAATCTAATGTCGCCTCTTATAGAAACACTATTTAAATTAATTTAATTTTAACTCGAAAAGCAAAAAAATAATAAAATATATGCTGAGATGTAAGACGTCATATAGTTTACATGATACGATTTATGGCACTACCGTATTTGCCGGGAATTATTATCAGATTAAGCTGATTCAAATGTTGTGTGATTTATAACTTTGGCGTGTCATAGTAGCAGTGTCTCGGATGAATGTGACGTGCGTTTAATTATTTATTTAGCTTAGTTAAAAAAATAGATATAGATGTCTTATATACATACAGAAAGGGAAATCGACAGCCGCGGTTTCCGAACTTGCTGCTGCAATCTAGATGGATATGACTTGAGCCCCGAAGCAGTAGATTTTATTTGAAACGTTACAATATCGGTTTCATTTACCAAGATGTTCCCATTCCCATTATGATAAGAAATTTAAACATGAAATTTACGTCACATTTTACACATCGAACTAGAAGTTGAATATTAGCGTGATCAAAAAAGCCACGGCGCGTAAACCTCAAACGCAAAATTATAGCGCGTCTGTTAATACCAAGGAAAAATAAGCTCATATAACAACTATATACTTTGTGGAAAAATTCGGCGATTCTTCTGTTTAGGTCGGCTGACATTAATTTCCAAATGTCATTTAATTTCTTTTACGTGGCCTATTTATAGCAGATATCATACCAAGGCTGAATGAGTCGCATTTAAATTGCAATACATTGCAATATTAAACTTGAACTGGTTAAAATTACACTGGTTTGGAAAGAATTTCCATCAATAAAAGTTTAGTCATTTAATTACAACTTTGTGGTATGTGATAAATATAGAAACTCACCAAACCGAATTGTTGAAATCAGGGAAATGTCGATTACTTTATTTAATTACAGGCATTACGACTCCAAAACTCCGCACCGAATCATAATTGAATAGTGTATGCAATCCGCCGAGACTTGGCTTCTAAGTTTAGAAGTAATACGGTATGCAGACAGGGGCTGAGCACACCTGGCGCATAAAGACGGGTGCCAGGGAGAATGAAAACAGGAAGCGTGCCTGCGTGCGTCAAGTCCCACTGAAGCCCGTTTCAAAAAATTCTTTTCAGGAGGATAATCTATTATATAATGCATTATCATATATATTATATCCTTCAAAATTAAAAGAATATTGATGATGATGATGATGATAATGACGATGTTGTTACAAAACAACAATGGCAGTAATTGTGTGTTTTTACCTACAAATATTTGTTACTAAAATTTACCAAAATTTTGGCTGTAGTATGCGGCTGTTATTTATGATTATTTGTGAACACAATGAAATTTTCATGTACCAACAGGAAAGTACAGGTATGGTCTACTCCAAGCGAGTGTGAGAGTAATCCAGCTGATTCCCGGCGCACAAAGGCAACAAATTGGAACTCACTGCATTAACAAGCCTGAACCAACGTGAAAAGCCTGTACCTTTCATACAAGGGGCACTTTGCTCTGCCAGAACGTCTCTATGCACATTTGGGAAGAGGAAAGAAATGTATCTTCAGCCTGTATCTGTCTGGCGTAGACTTGTTCAATGAAACGCTTCACCGGTATCGCTTAAGCGCGCTTTTGTTGCTTTGGCGCGGGGAATGATGTGTTGAAATTTGCGTATGCGGGATCCGATAAGGACTTTGCCTCATTACGTCCCAATAAGGACGCAATTGATCTAAGACAAGCGCTGATCTAAGAAGTAACAAAAGCCCAATAATCAATGGTCACTGTATTTTACACATTACTGCCACACCATATTCTGACATTTAAATTAACAGCTGACGCCAAGCATCTACGTCAGTAATCAACAGATAAAAATAAGGCATTATTTTAAATTAAATATTGTTGTGGGACTTTTTGACCCCTTTTCTCCAAGCTGTGCGCATAACTTTTAGATTCTCTTGTGGCCCATCACAACGGACCTGGTTGCCTTTCCCACTCTGTTGCATGGCTTCAAGCACGAATACGGGGCACATTCCAGAATACCGTCCTTTTTATCTGCTTCTGATTTCTGTCTGTTATCACCTAAGTATTTACAAAGGACGCTTCCGACGTGGCATCGATTAAGCGTGATGGAATCACTGAAAACATCAGACAAAAACACAGGAAATCAGACAATACTTCTTGTAAACTTTCTGACCTTTAAATACGATACCTTTATGTGTTCCGAGTAGCCTAGCTTATTGTATAGGACAGTATATTTATGGTACGGCAAAGCACAACTTTGAATTGTCACGCGCCATTCCAATACCATACCCAATAGGCTACCTGCCAAATTAAAATACAGCAAGAAAAACATCATTAGAATAATACTTGATGTGAATGTTTGTGCTTCTTGCCCAAATTGTGTTGAAGTAGACCTGAATTCACATTTACGCAAAGAACTAGATCAAAACAGTAGTTCATTTACGGTTGGACGCACAAAGACAAACATACTAAACAAATACCGCTAAGCACAAAGGATCGCGTCGCTTCTGCTAACTAGGTTATCCCATTAATACCCTGCTGCTTTGGCCTGTTATTCAATCGCTCAGGTGTAAATTAGATTAAATCCAGTTGCTATTGCAGCCGCTCAACAAAACATAACTTTTGTTACTATTCATTAATTATGAACCTTGATAATCTGATAACCAGCGAGATGCTGTAACTGCGAGATAAAGGTCAAGTGCTTTAGAAAAGCGCAACGCTTATTATGTTACACTGGCATGAGATTTCCAGTTAATGTATTTTGCAATGATGGCCTCAACTTTAGTTTAACGATTAGGCACCACACAAATCGGCCTCATTCACAAAAACACGACATTCCGAAAATCCCAGCAGCGTCGTTTAGTACTAGCCCTTTATACATAAAGACAAAAATATCAACAGTATTGTTGATGTTGATTCTGTGCCATATTGTTTAAATTGCAAGTGCAATTGTGCGGCAAAATGAAACAAAACACCAAAAATAAGATTTTGGTATATTTCGACTTTTCACTACTATTATTACAGTACATGCGCGTGCCCATTCATCCTGCTCAAAATGATTATTATATTTGATCCGAAAATGTTATTGCATTAATGTATTCATGGAGACATCAAGAGGAATTAAATCTGCAAACATGTATATTTGAAAATTAAATAAATAAGTAAGCAAAAGAGTAATACTACTATAAAGTAATTATAAAACCTGAAGAGAAGAGCAAGTGTCAGTTTGCAATTATATGAATATGATACATTATATCATGTATTATTGTGCAAAATAAAAATATTAAAAATGCATAACTGTAATGCCGGAAATCCGCAGTGACGCGCAATGTTTTTTCGCAGTGAATACAAATATGGAACAGTGATTGACAAGGTCCTATTCAAATTAAACATGCAGTGGAAAGCGTGCACGCTTTTTCGAGCTGAGCAGGGGAGGCGTGGATCTCCCGCTTTTGACATTCCCCCTCAGTAGTTCCTCTCCTCAAGGCAGAGTAACTTACTCATATGACATCACCAAGCCACTGAATGGGGGAAGTTCGCCTTTAAAGAAAGTAAAACTTTTCATGGATTTGCGCTGTCAAAATACGAGAGAGACTTCTTAAAGCTGGCGTAATATTTCAGAATACTTTTTTCAGTGGGAAAGAAGCCTCACATAAAATGTTGACATTTAATTTTAGCCTTATGTATGGGAATGGTTCTTTCTGAAAACGGTGAGCTGCATTACATCGCCAGCGGCCCATCACCAGCGAAGTTTGTATCACAGTACAAAAGTTGCCACTCACCTTGGCTTTTTTCTTGGTTAAAGTAGAATATTCTTTAGTCTGGGAGTAGCACGCGAAGAAAGCAGGGGGACCGCTTTTCTCGACCCGATTTCTCGCATATGGACGACAGCAGTCCTCTTTCTCCAAAGGCAAATGCTTTCAGTATTGCCTCTCTGATTTCAGCGGCAGAACAAGCAGGAAACGCAACATTTGACAAACACGGCACTGGCCCGGACAAGCAAGACCAGCGTAACTGCTGCAGATCCTTAAAAATGCACTACAGTACTGTCACGAGGGAAATGGAAGGTATGAAATCGTATTGTTTGTTGTCTGTTTTCCACTTTCTTTAAAGAGTAACTTGGTCGCATGTTTTTTTTTCTCATGCAGCTATAAAACGCGACTGCTTCTGTACCTTACAAAGCGCCAGTCAGATGCATCAGCTTGTAGTGCGATTTTAAAATGCCAAGCTCCCCGGCTGTTTACCCGCAAATTAATTCTTCTGCACTTAACCCGCTTCTGCACTTAAGACAGCTTACTACCATCCGGATAGCTAAATTCAGGTAGATATCTAGCTGCCGAAAACGGTATGGTTCGGATTGGGAAAGACAATGCCTCAGTACTTAGAATGGACTATTCAGTCAGGTTGTTAGTAGTTTTATGAATAAATCTCCAAATAGCACATAACAGTAAAATAAAAACCAATAAAGTTAAAAATCCTTTGGGAATTACGCATCGGATTCGACGCGTCTTGTAAAAGCATGTGTACACCAAGGTATTGAATCTCAAGTGATATACAAATTATTAAAACGCGGGTATAGATGGGCGTGGGGATAGGGGGCTCAGTGGGTCGTATTGTAGGTATTTCTCGCAAAATTGCTGGATATTACCGATAAACACTCGCGGGACCCGCCGAATTAACGAATGGAGCTGCACTTGACAGAAAAAGAGCCTTGCGTCCAGTCAAAACCCACAACATAGCCTATCTCGTTTGTTAGCGTACAATAGATGTTTGTTTACCTTGTAAAAGGGTACACACCGCGGTGCCAGCCAGCCTTCCTATTGTTAGGGGGGTCGACGTGGGCGATACCCTTATCCGACAGTAAATGGGTGCCGGATAGCCCATTAAAAGGGGCGCACTTCTCTGTCAATCAGCCTCGGCCCAAGGCGAGGAAAGGCACATTACCTGTAGTTCCTTATCTAAATAGAAATAAGAACCGGTTTTATCGTGAAGGGGAGGCCCTTCGGAGATAAGAGAGAGGTCTGGATTGCTGAGTAGCATTCGGCCGCAGCGCAGCGAACAGGCCGGTTAGAAAGCGACCCACAAATAAAGGGGGAATACGGTGTGCTTTTCATTGAAGATTATGCATTAGTTTTACAAGAAAGAGAAGAGAAGGATTCTTCTGCGAGGACATTAAAGGACCTGAAACATTGTGCTATATCTGGAAATTTCCGCGATAAAGACAAAGCTTTCCTTTACGTATTCCATTTTATAGACAGTTTGTAAGATCAGGTTTATACCACACTGGATACAATTTTCAAGATTCATGGGAAAACTGATAGACAGCGAAACTGACCCGTATTAAATACTGATTATTTTTTTCTGGAGCTTTGTTAAAATTTTTGTTTCTTTTAAAAACTGACTTGTTCTCTAGACTACCTTTTATGTTGATTTTTTGTTATCAAAAAGTTAACGCACCGCAAACCCGTTTTTGGAATGATTTCAGCAATATCCAGCCCGTGGCTGACGCAGCTGTCCCATTTTTGCGATGTTGCAGCCTTCACGACCAGCAGCTTGAGCAACCTCAACACCCCCGGGAGCTATCACCTCTCCCCCTCCCCTGGGGATCCGTACAGCCAACATGAAACCCACTTCGAGCCCTGCACGGCGGCCCAACATAGCTACAGCTACACGGGGTCGAACCCGGCCCAGGCCCAGCCGAACGATACTGGCACGCCAAACTGTTCCTCGTCGTCCTCAACTTCGCCCAGTAACAAGTCGCTGGTGAAGAAAAACCCGAAAGTTGCCAATATTAACGTCCAACTGGAGATGAAGGCTCTCTGGGATGAATTTAACCAACTTGGAACCGAGATGATCGTTACCAAGGCTGGCCGGTGAGTCCATGCATTTTGCATCTTTGAAGGCTGCTGTGAGGAATAAACATTTTCTGTTGTTGGTTTAAATAACTGTGTTGTCAATCTAAAATAGATAAGTACGATCATATAGCTTTCGCTTTCACTCGTGAGCTTATGTGCATATTACATTTATATATGCATATTTATATATGATTAATGCGTATATGTAAAATTAATATAAAAAGATATTTTATGTAATAGTAATAATATTACAGCAATATTTTTATATTACACAAAAAATATTGCGATGACAATTTAACAGCTTAGTGAGCTATAATTTTTAGTGCAGCATGACGATATTTAAAGTATTGATTAATAACGCAAAACGTAAGTGTCTTTGTTTATAAACACACGAGGAATCATGTAACTGCAGCGTGGAAAACGTTTGTTCATGTTCAAATGCGTTAATTCAATAAGATTATCAAGACTCGTAAACAATAACAGCCATTATCTAGCCACATTTTACAAACATTGGCTTTTTAATTTGCCCATGTGGAAATTGGGGACTGGATTCATTTCATGAGTTTTTGCGGTGAATCCTGAAATCGCTTAAACACCGTGAGGCACTTTGGCGCCTGGTTAAGTCTAAACGAATTTCACTCATAAAATACTCTTGAATCTGACTTGAAATGCACTTGAATTCGCGGTCCATTGGGTTTTATTTCTATACGTTTAAACTGTCATTTTTTCCCCTATTGCCTCTTATTAATTTAGTGCCATTGCTGTCGTTGTCCACTACGGTGCAGTTAAAGTTAATTATGTGGAGAGTAGGCCTATGTGAAATACAGAATATATATTTATTTTTTTGAGATGGGACTGTGTGTGTGTGTGTGTGTGCGTATATATATATATATACGCACACGCACGCACACACACACACACACACACACACACACACACACACACACAAAGTTACCATATGTTACAAAAACGTAGCCTTTACGTGGCAAAAAAGTATTATAAATGCACCGGTTACATGTTCATTTTAATAGCTGTAAATTTGCCATGCAACAAAACAGTTTTTTTTATCACATTTGGAAACAGAAGGTGTACTAACCTAACTAGGCAAAGAGTAAGCACGAGTGTTTGACTTATAATTTGCCAAATCGCTTTGGTTCAGTTTAGTGATTAACTGCCTACGTGCATATATCTATAATTAAAGTAAAAGTTAATTACAAATAACCGCGAAGAAAATATTTACGGCTATATTGCAGGACTGCAAGCTCCCTTCTGAATCATAACAATAAGGTTTTTTTTAAAAAAAAAGAAATTCGTACGGATCTTAAGATTGTGTAAATCGAAACGGTACTGTATCCATGCATGTACCGTTTCTACACTATGTTGATCCTGATTGCCCCACATATTTTCCAGAGATCATCTCGGCTCCGCGTCAGATTGCATCATCCGGAGAAAACGACGAACGAAAATGCGTAAAAAAGAACGCTAAAACGTGCCAGTGGGATTAAGCGCGCGATTGTTAAGGGAAAATCTAAAAGTGATGCTCTATTGTGCTTTCAGTTCGCGGACTCTTTTGGTCAAATTGCATACAGCCTCTGGTTGCAGGAACAGTTATTTTTGTTATAAAAATTTTAACTCCCTTACAACTTTAATTTACATTTTGCAAAATTACCGTGAACAAAATTTTACGTCATTAGGCCTATATAAACTGTAAATAATTAATCAACTGCACTAAACACCATAATTAAATTTTAATAACTACGTGCTTTCTTTTTAGTCAACTCGAAACCGAAATAACAGCATGTTCAACTACTGTGTAGTGAAGGACTTGCTTTAAGATTTTTGTATTTATATTCCTAAGAATCATTCAAAATATATTGACTATAGCAGGGCTATGTACCTCTATCGGATATGACATAGATGATATGTGTTGTGTGTCATAAACGTATTTTTTCGTTCATGACAAAACACATGTATTAACATAAGTGCATGTTGTGTTAATGTGACAAACCTGAGAAACAGCGGCAACCTAAATGAGTCATCCTCCTAGTAATCCACACATCAGACATATTTACGGTTATTTAGTGACTAAAATGATCGCATTGATTTACAATGTGGACATTTAAAAATATTTTACTTGTGGTCGCTTTGAAAAGTTTTTTACATCCGAATTAGAGACCCTTTCTGACCGGGTAGCCCACCCAAGTGTCTCGATTGAGTCATCGATTATTTTATTTTATGTATTCAAAAATAGTGTCCTGTATTAATACTCAATACGAATTAATGTAAGTGGAAGGCCTACATTTGCAATTAAATGGTACGTTGATTTATCGCCCCGCTTTTTATTAACACTGCTGTCAAAAGGTGAACATGATTAGGCGGTAGACATATCATATCAAGGCCACAGAAAACTTGGAGTGGAAGAAATGGCACTTCAGATGGTACTTCAGCCTCACGTAACCTCGGCGTCTATTCAGAATAGGAAGGCGACGTTAATTGAGCAGTTATTTTAAGGTGCCCTTAGGTGATACTGCGCAATGATCTTACGCCAGCGTTAATAAAGGTGCGCTATTTGCCAATCTGTGTTCGGTGTCTTCCAGTGTTATTAAATAAAGGGCTTGCATGTAAAGGACATGCTGAGTGTCAGTCGACGGTCAGGCTGCATGAGGGCTGGAATATTTTTGCAAAGTTACAGTTAAGCGTCAGACCAGCCAGGCCAAACACGTAAGATCCCGTCCGAACTGTCGGACCGCAGGGCTTTGTCTGGACGCCAGCAGATTAACCGTTTCACAACTTTTATTCGGGAGACGATAAAACTGTTTGATTTTAACTGTACAGTATGGTTGAATGTGTTTAAAATGCAAATGCGCCATTTGCAGTGTAAAGTGGAGAGGAAGTCTCCTGATCGTTTTTGAGAATGAACTCAAAAACTAATAGGCCTAATATCATCTTTAATATAAAATGCTACTTATTTTTGGTGCTAACCTTGAAAAGTCTTATAATTAAAGGACGGGTGTCATTCTATGTCCAAGTCAAACTATAGAACAACCTTATGTTTTAATTTCATTTTGGAGAAAAGAAAAAATGAGCCTACGGCTATTATACCCTATAATGAATATTGAGTTAGTTGTTGTTTTATCGACTCACGCCATTTTTAGGTAGTCAGTTTGCAAGTGTTTTGACCATGCACTTAAATAGAAAACAACCAAATTACTAAACAGCTGTATACATTTTTATACACAAAAATCTTTTTTTTTCTTGGTTGTGTAGTTGGAAAAGGAAATATACTTTTATTTTAAAAGGCCGACAGAGTAAATAAATAAGTAAAACGCCATCTGTTTTCTTTTTCAGGAGAATGTTTCCTACGTTTCAAGTAAAAATCTTCGGAATGGATCCCATGGCAGAGTACATGCTGTTAATGGATTTCCTACCGGTGGATGATAAACGATATCGGTGCGTCAAACTTTAAAGTGACTGAAACGACCCCTGTTTAGACAATAAACAAACCGGGCTTTCATCAGCTCTAACATTTAGCAATTTATGTTTATTTGTTTGTTTTATTTTTTTTGTATTTTGCGAGTCTGGATTGTCCAATCGTGACCGCACTAACTTCATATAAAACACCATTGTAAGGGTTTGCGTTGAAAGCATGTCGTGATTTGACAGTGGGGTGAACAGGACTGTTGTGTTTCCTTGTCCACCGGCGACCTTCTTGACGATCTGTTTCTCGTGTTCCGTTTTAAAGGTATGCCTTTCACAGCTCGTCCTGGCTGGTGGCCGGCAAGGCTGACCCGGCCACTCCTGGGAGAGTTCACTACCACCCAGACTCTCCTGCCAAGGGCGCACAGTGGATGAAACAGATAGTCTCGTTTGATAAATTAAAACTCACTAACAACTTACTGGACGATAATGGTCATGTAAGTATTAACCAATAAATGTCTGCATATTGATTAAGGATGGGTTCTAAATAAAATTTCCTTAAACGGCAGGATGTCTAAGATATTATGAAGTACATGGGAGTGTTCAGTTAGCTCACTTTGTACCTTTACTACACAGAAAGTCCAACAATCTTGTTTACAATTAATGTTAATGCTAATAATAGGCTACCATATCAATATATCCTAATTTACTGATGCTTAATTGATGTCTGTTATGGAAGCTCAACAATTATGTTCCGTTTGAACGCTTCATTTAGTTCAATTGCCAAAATGGATTTGCCTGTATAGCAAGCAAAAGCCATTCAAAAGTCTTTATATGGGTCGTATAATGGTTCAATTGCAGGAAGAAGAAGCCATTCTTAAATTATTTGAGAAAATATCCTGCAGGAATATGCATTAGTACAATGATCTGAACATAGCATCTTCTTCCGCTGCAGATTATTTTAAACTCCATGCACAGATACCAGCCAAGGTTTCATGTCGTGTATGTGGATCCGAGGAAAGACAGTGAGAAGTACGCTGAAGAGAATTACAAAACGTTTGTCTTCGAAGAGACACGGTTCACAGCCGTTACAGCTTACCAAAACCACAGGGTAGGTATTGTGAGGAATGCTTTGTGTTACGGTGCTGAAGTTTCCTTACATGTGCGACATTAATTATTGTGAACCGTATTCACATATGAATAATAATGGGATGAAATGCCGATTGTTATTTGCAACTAAGCATTTAAGTTTTTTTATGTGACAATAAACAGTTGTTCAGTACAATTTGTGTGATAGGGGCACCCACACGCACACTCGTATGTGAAGTGGACGTTTAACAGCTATGTGACGACCACAGAAAAATGGCGCACCAGTAATCACTTAAAGGTGATAGAATAAAAGTCTACTTTTGTGCATTTATTTTTTTTTAATGAATTGTTTATTATTATTATTATTATTATTATTATTTAGCTAATTCTCTTACTCTGCGATGGAAATTAGATCAGTCTATGCCGAACCTGCAATTGCTAATTCGCGATTGGAGCGATTCATTAATAATCAATAATAATTATATGACTAATAAATATCAGAAATATATCCACAAATAATTTAGCTTTGTTGAAATTACATAAATCTAGAAACTAAATGAAGGAAAATCTTTGAAGCCCGTGTATGTTATCTATTACGTCTAATTACACGTACGTTCGATATGTGAATAGGCCTACCCAGACCCATTGTTAGCTATTTGACATTTATCACTGTAATGTTATGCTTGTCTACAAATTACAAGGAGTATTTAGTCTTATTTAAATGTTTTAAGATTTATTGCAGAATTTGATTTTTATGCATTTTAAAAATCGAATTATGTGTGTTGTAAGCCGGTTTCATTTAATCAGTATGTGCGCAACGATGAATTAATGAATTTAACAAAAAATGAACTGAAGACCGCTCTCCGTGAATCGATAAGCCACTAAGGGTCACACACAGATGTTTTGTTTCTGCGTTGGTCTGTCTTTCCTGCTCTGTGTCCTATCAGTTTGACCCTTCCGTCTCCAACTTTCACCAAGGGGGTTTAAGTTTGTTTTTCAATTCATTCCGGAAATTCACCAGCACAAAACTGTATCCGCGGAAGCGCTTAACATCTGGTCCGATGCATTACTTAGACTGATAATAGTATAAATGATTAAGGTGCGTAAAGGTGAACGAGTTTGGCGGGCCTCCGTCGAAAGCAGTCTTCTGTCTGTTTGTTCTTAGGTTTAGTGTATTTAGGTAATTTCTACGCCCTGCCGTGCACAAAAACCGCACTATTCGGGTGAGCGAAATGGGGGTTTCGCGGCATATTTGTTTATTTTATTTGTTTGTTTTACCAGTCTGTGTTTTACCGCTTAGATTACATTGGGATCTCTTGTTTTCAGATCACGCAGCTAAAAATCGCCAGCAATCCTTTTGCGAAGGGATTTCGAGACTGCGATCCGGAAGACTGGTGAATATAGCTTTTTATCCCTCACAAGCTTAAAATCTTTGCTGATTATTATTTTTTGGTGGCTTGTTTGTTTGACCAAGCGCTGTTTCTCTTTAAATGGTTTATCTGATTCTTAGAGCAATTTTCAGGTCGTCTTTAATTTAAAAGGTCTCCATCCAGTGAAATACTTATGATAACATATAGCTAATTAACAGGTTACAGGAAAAATGACACAAAGGGCTTGATGTGTGGTATGGTACTGAGTTCTGTCCAAGAAGGTGAAATGACAAACAATAATACATCTTATGAGAAACGTGTCACCGTTATCTTTAAAGTGCCAAGTAACCAACAGCCTGTTTAAAGTGGCAAACAGTACAGAGTCCCTTAGGCAGAGCAAACGATTTTATTTGCATAAAAAATCCACACAAATGTGCGTTTGCTCGAACACTGTGGGAACTTTGAGTTTCTCCTAATGGCTTCTCTTGGGCTCCTTCTCTCCAGGCCCAGAAATCACAGGCCAGGTTCCTTGCCAATAATGAGTGCTTTCGCCAGGACGAGGAACCCGATGGCATCGCCGCCGCAACAGAACGGCACAGAGAAAGGTCTGCCCCTCTTCCGCGTGTCTGCCACATCCTGAAGGCCAACTCAGCCTTCTCACGCTGTCTGTGCCTCACATCGTCTGTGCCTCACAGCATGTAAAAACACTACTCCGCCTAAAGGAATATCACGACTGGCCTTTATGTTAGCCGATATTTTTCAGCCAGATTCAGTAACGTGGCCCATGAATTTTCATAGCTATTTTCTATAGATCTGTAGATGTGGAGAACCAGTTCTATACCTTTGAAAGATCCAGAAATTCACGCTGTGTTGGAAGTTTGCTTCATGCTGAGCTACTAGTGACCTATAGTGACCTGGGCTTACCTTCCGCATTGAGCTGATAATGACCTATATTATTACAGACACGATCTACTGAATCGTAATGGGTGTTGTGTTTTTTTTGCGGCTCAGAAGACAGCAGGAGGGACTATGACCGGGACCCCAGCGGAACCCCTATCCACGCTGACCCGGCCCACCAGATTATGTCTCGAGTGCTCAGCCCTGCGCTGCCCCTGCCGGGGGGGCTGCATGCCGTCCCGCTCAGCGCCAGCCGCCCGAGCCCCCCCCACGAGCTGCGGCTGGACGGCCACGCCCAGCCGGCCGACACGCTGCACCACCACCCCTACAAGTACCCGACCACCTACGAACACTACCTGGGAGCCAAGGCCCGGCCGTCCCCGTATCCGCTGCCCAGCATCCGAGGGCACGGCTACCAGCACATGAACCCCGCCGCTCCCAACATGTACTCGGCTACCAGTGGGCCGGCAAACTATGACTACGGGCCCAGATAATGCATGGCTTGGGCTCTCGGCCCGCCGGCGCGTACTGACTGAAGCATGCGAGGCACGCCGAAGGCAGCCAGAAATGGGCGTGGCTCTGCATGCCTGGCTAATGCAAAATCGATTGTGGAGGAGCAGGATCGGGACTAAGGGGCTCCTGTGAGACCTCACCGGAGCACCAGCAGCACGGCGCGGCCTCTCTGCCTGTCCATCCCGTGTGGCTCTCACAGCAAGGCTGCCTCCCTAAAAGCATGAAGGATGGTCTTATCCATGTGTGAGACTCCTCACCGCGCACTGGATCTTGACCTCTGGTTGGATGCACTTTTTTTGTTTTCGCTTGGAGAAACAAAGCCATACGTTGTATAATCTTGAACCCGAGAAGCTTCTTACGTAGGCGAGATATCTGCATGCTCAGCTCACCGATGGACGATGCAGGTGTCTCCAGCCGTGATCATGCAATGGCCTGGGCAGCTCTGCTAGGGGCCTGTGGAATGACCTGGAAAGGTCCAACAGGTACCTGAGACCATGGAACGTTCTGGAGAGCCCTCATAGATACCTGCAGTGTGGAAAATCCTGGAGAACTCTCATAGATACCTGTACCATGGAACGTTCTGGAGAGCTCTCATAGTTACCTGTACCATGGAACGTCCTGTAGAGCTCTCATAGATACCTGCAGCATGGAACGTCCTGTAGAGCTCTCATAGATACCTGCACCATGGAACATTCTGGGAAGCTCTGATAGATACCTGCACCATGGAACATTCTGGGAAGCTCTGATAGATACCTGCACCATGGCACTGACTCAAAATGATTCTTAGAAGTTTGGTAAATAAAGGAGAGATCCCATGCTTGTGCTGTAATTGTAAAATGAATATTAAATTCTTTCCTTTAAATTTTCCCATTCGATGCATTCATGTGGTCTATCTTTCATTCAGACATATGATGATGAAACGTCTCATATTATCAACACTGGCACATCCGCACATATTGCTAAGCATAATGATGGTGTCACATGTAGCGGGAATCAGAGTCACCTCTAGAGGTAATTAAATGCATAAACGAAATCACATCACCCTAAGATTTCAGTCGCGCGCTTGTGTGTCATGGAAAGAGAGAGAAATGAATTTTTTTTAATTTTCAGTACTACCTCTTAAATGATGTCGAACGTCCGCGATAAATGTGGCAATGACTTACGATTTTATCTAACGAAATGCTGATAATGATTGTACGTAAATATAGGCCTATCACATTATGTTCTCGGGTCATCCTGTTTTGAAGTCCGTTAAATTCAGGAAACCAGGGTGTGATGTGATTTACGGAGTATCCATTTCTTTTAAGTGAACATTTTGAGTCAGTTCAGGACCAGATGACCCTACCATGTAACGGGTGATAAGTAACATAATTGTGCACACAAACACAAGACTGCAAGCTTAGCGTTGCCGATCTATCGAACAGACAGACATTTTAATGCTCTGAACCTAGTGTTGCGCAAATACAATATAATCATTCGTGATTAACACTGATGTGACTGCTGTCGCAATAGGTTGCATATGTCAACATTTTGTACAGTATTAAGTTTTAAACATGAATGAAACAATAATTAGCTATATAAGTTAAATTTATGTATTTATTGATCAGTTGCTGTTTACAGTTATGAATAGATTTGGGTGAATATAAATTTGCAATTATTTTGACAACAGCGCGTTGTATATTATACAGTAAGAACAATTTACATCCCGTTGAAATAATTAGGCCTACCACGTACGGTTTACCGTTTTCTAAATCGTTGATGGCATTTTGGAAACGACAGCTGTCTGATAAAAACAATACGCAATATTGCCCAAAACTACATTTTTTAAAAATGCAGAAAAAGCCGCGAAGTCATAAATTATATTTAGAAGCAGGATTCAGACGTCAAATGCTGGAAGGCAAAAGTACCGTTTACGTACCGGCACTCTGAACAAAGGACAGGTGGCGGTGTTATTATTTTCCAACGGATATTATCCCTGTAAGGTGACCAGTCATAAAAATTAGGAAATGCATGATGATTTATTTTAATGTTTTCATTTAACTTTTCCCCCGAGGGAAATGCTGACGGGGGGTTGAGTAGAAGAGAGCGGGACGGACACGCACAGCCTGACCCCTAACAGCTAATGGCTTTCTGATGGGTTAAAGGTTAAACAACGTTTCCAGCAGATAAGGTGACATTGGCTGATCCTATAATTTCTATTCAGGGAGCAAATACTTACAGCTAAATTGTAGGGTTCGTGAATATGTATCTGTAACCGTTTCGCTTCTAGTGAACAGCTCATTTAAGTTTACAAAAAACTGAATGCAGTTTTGTGGATTTATACCTAATGTTGACAGTCACTAAAGACAACACATCAGAATCATAGATTACTGTTGTTCTAAAAGTATGCAATATAAAAAGGCGTTAATTTTAATCACTAATTAATTTTGATCAACATTTTAAAAATAATGCAGTTGAAACCTATTAGGACTATAAAGAAAAACAGATCGACGAAAGATTCACACAGCTTCATTTATATTTCATATTAAGCACGACTTTATACGTGTTTACATTTACACTAGCGGAAATTTTAATGTTAAATTGAACGTTCTGAAATTCACATTTGTAGGAAAGAAATGATGACCATCATAAAAGTAAACATTCAAAAAATAATTCTTGTTGATTCATCTATTGGAAAGTAACAAACATCATATTTCGCCTCAGAAGCATAATGTTGTAAGCTAAATTTTACCAATATATTTGTTCAATGGTTGGTGAAAGTTGCACTTTCAGACTTCTCCTTTTCTAACAACTGCCGAAACAAATTTCTGGCATCGTGCCAGATGTTTATGTAGTGTAAATTGTACGAATTCGCGAAACAATAAAAAAAAAGCTCTCGGCAGAAATCCTTCCGCTAGAAGGACAGCACACGTTTCCTAAGTCTGGCTGTCTAGGTTCCTGTGTGGCTCATGGTAAATTGAGGGTCCCTTTGCGTGAGCCGACAGCCGCCGGGAAGGACTGAGTATGCGTCAGTCAGGAAGACGCGGACGCGGGGAGCCGGGGCTCTTCCGTTTGGCCGGCCCAGCTGTGTTTATCTCTGATGTGAGGCCAGCAGGTGAGGATGGGGTCCACGGCCGTCACTGTATGGGCAGGCGATGATGGCCTCAGAGGGATCATCTATGCGTGAGAAGTGATTTCCAGGTTCAGATCTTTTAAACGTGACGATGGTTCCCTCGGTCCCAGGCGACATTGCAGGTGACAGCTAGATCCGTCCACCGACCCACGTTATAAAAATGAAATTTTAATATTTATAATAGCCTACAATGTCTTTTATATGAATAATGCTTTGAGCTTAGTTTTTTATCGATGAAAGTATCAAAAACATTCAGTCAATAACACGCAGAATTATTACAAAAAAAGCTGACTAAATGTGAGACCTATAGTAGGGGAGAGCGGGGTTGGTTGTCTCACGGGTAGGTTGTCACAGTCGTCATATCTCACTCATTAAAGGGAGCTGATCAAAAGCGTCGACACAGAAATGTTTGTAATTAGTGTCAGGGGTCACCTACGTGGACAGTGGAGGTGAAAGCAGAATAACTTTGGGGTGAGACAACTTTATTTGTTTTTCATATGCAA
>JABFDZ020000044.1:21472712-21488969 GCA_019775955.2 Pollimyrus isidori | reverse complement strand
TAACACACCCATGTAAAGCGCCCTGGGACAACTCTGTTGTGAAGGGCGCTATATAAAAATAAACTGAATTGAATTGATGTTCTGTGTTCGTCTGTGAATTCAGGCTTCTACAGTTTAACTAAAGCCACCAGCCTGAATGTCCATGAAACTAGAAGAATTAGAAAGATCCGCAAGGAAGATTGATGCTTTACTCCTGCCGACGAGTGGAGGAGAAATCGAACGCTGTGCGTGGAAGAGACGACCAAACGTGAGCAGGCCATGGGAATGGGCACAGAACGCAAAGGTCATCCGATAACAGAGGGAGCCCAGCATTCCGAGTGACTCCACCGCCACCCAAACTACTGCTGGGATAAACCGGGTAGAGATGCCAGGAGTACCCAGGTTAAGGGCATTTGGTAAAAAGGAAAGATCACTACCTGATCCTGCAGCTATGTTTAGAGCAGCACTATCCTCCCAGAAAGATGTTGCTCCTTAAGGCAATAAACGGGCTGACATACATTGATTTTCCTCACTCTGTCTTGTTTTGTTCCTGTTGTCTAGGGGCCAATCCTACACATCGAGGGGTGTGACCACGGCCCCCGAGGAACATCGCCCCCTGCTGACCCCGAAACCTTTTCTCTCGGCGAGGATGACAGTGACAAGAGATGCTGGTAAACCCTTTAAATGCTAAGCCAAACACGGCGGGCTGGTCCGCTCCACTGGGAACTCCTTCACAAGCTCCTTGTTTAACAAGGTCAGCACAGAGGTAACCTCAGCCAGTGTGTAAAATATCCACATAATAATGCCTATTCATACCTAGACGGGGACACAGAACCTGCCCCCCACCCCCACCCATAATACCCTATTCAAACGCAGGATTGCTCTGCACATTAGGCGTTTTCTTGGGCCTGAATGTTCTCTTGTCGGACTGACTGCAGCAGTCAGACATTGGTGGTCACCCCCAGCTCACGAGCATCGAAGCCATGTACACAGGCTCCGGGGACGACCCGGCAAATCCCTGCAGAAGGGTGGGGAAGAGTTCTGGGGATGGCGGGAGCAAGACTGTGCAGGTGACACTCACAGATGCCTCAGATCTCCAGAGTTGGGCATTTCAAACTCGCCTCTGTTCTGTATTGTGGAGTTTGCACGTTCTCCTCATATTACAAGGGTTTCCATTTACTGCTGCTGTCCAAAGACACACAGTTGGACTAACTGGCACCTCTAAATTGCCCATAGTACAGGACTGTGTGTGTGTGTGCCCTGCAATGAACTGGCACCCTATCCAGGGCCTACCCCAGCCTAGCGCCCTCTGCTGATTTGAATAGATTCCAGGTGACCATGATGAGGATAAGCAGTTGGAAGATGGAACATAAATGCATCTATTGACAATGTGTGTTACCACTTAGGTACAATAATAACCTCTTTAGACGACAGTCGCAAATCTCTTTCAATGGGAAAGCTAATGTGATGCTAACCTCAAGCTAACCTCTTCATAAGGCAAAGCCAATGCAATGCTAACCACTTAGCATAACGATAAGGAGCCTTTTTGCTACCCCGTACTGTGCAAAAGGCATAATGCAGATATAGCGAAGCTCTATAGATTTTTCTCTAGGTGAGCAGGAATGCCTGCGACCTGTGGAAGCTGTCATCATATCTTAAACAGGGCTCTGAGGGAGCCACGCCTGATTTGCACTGCTAATCTAGTCTCTATCCCCTCTCTCTCTCTCTCCCCGCCTCTTTCAGGAGCACGCAGAGCAGAGGAACCTGTCTGTCAGCGCAGCAGGCTCCTGCAAGGAGGGACAGAGCTCACACACACACACACACACACACACACACACACACACAGTAAGGCACAAGCAGGCAATGCGCTGGCTAGCACACATGCGGCAGATTAGCGCATTGCTCGGTGCGCTGCTCTTATCTCCCGCCCAAGCAGAGCCGCTGATAGGTGCGTTTCCCAGCCGCTCAGCACCGCGCGAGCCTGAGGTCTGTCTCCCACTGCGTTCTGTCAAACGAAGTTTCCCTCCGCCATAAATTGCCAGCACTTGGCCCCCCGCTGTCCTGGGGAGTCCGGGGTCGAGAGGAACCGTGTGTGTGTGGGGGGGGGGGGTTTCAAGCAATCGACAGGTCGAGACCTGCGCCGCTCTCCCCCCCGGCCCGGCCTCCCACCGCGAACTACTGTTCCTCCTGCCGCATATGTGTGTTTTGTTTGGTTAACGGCCGCTAAGGTCCTGATATTTTTACCGCCTCTCGCGGGTAGTTCATCAGCACCGGGCGGCCAGGAGGCCCACACCCGCTACCACTGGACAAAAATACTTCTGTGGGAATGACTGGAGATGTCATTCCCTCTGTCTGGATGTCATACAGCGCTGCGCCTAAACGTGATTTAGGGGTCCCAGTGGGATTCCTAGTGCAGTGCCCCCCCCCGCACGTCCTACCACAAACGTTTATTAGATGCACATCCTTGCTGCTGGAGCCAAGCGAGAGAGACGGCTTCCCGGACATTTCCAGGATTTACTGGAGACGTGTTCCGGCAAAAGACCCCGAGACATTCTGCTTCATTCATCCGTTCATCTGTGAAAGGCACTGGAACAAACCGGAGCTCCGGTTAGAAACGCCAGGCCGGCTCCCTCTGGCCACGAAAGCAGCAGTAACACCACAGCCAGTGAGATGCCCGGATTCAGAGGCCCGGGTTCAGAGGCCTGAGTTCAGAGGCCCGGATTCAGAGGCCCAGATTCAGAGGCCCAGATTCAGTGGCCTGGGTTCAGAGGCCCGGATTCAGAGGCCTGGGTTTAGAGGCCCGGATTCAGAGGCCCGGCTGCAGCCACCGGCGCATTCGGAGAGGGGCAATCTCAGCTTGATGGTACGAGGCAATACACGGAGGGAGAGCAGGACGGAGGCAGTGAGACACCGGCCAGGCAACCAGCGACTGATTAATGACTCTGGAGCCCGCCAGAGACACTCTCCGTGACCAAATATTTTCCCTGCCTATCAGGGCACCAGAGCAGAGCCAGCAGGGTGAGTTTGGGGTAGGGGCTGCGGGGGGGATCCCCTTCCTGACCTGGAGGTTCTGCTGTCCGTCAAGCTTCCAGGAGCAGACGGCTCTCTCCGCAGACCCAGAGACGCCCCTCAGCCGCTCCGGGTCGAAGTCGAGGCAGAGGAGGGGCTCCGAGTGGGCGGCCAGGGTGCTGAGGGGCTGCCTCTGGGCGATATCCCACAGGACTAGGGTGCCAGCCTCATATCCCGCCAGGAGGAGCGGGCCGCGGCCACTGCCAGGCTGGGGGGAAGGAGAGGGGGGGAGAGAGAGAGAGGAGGGGGGGGGCATAGAAGTCAGATGCGGAAGCCCACAGTCACAGGGAGCAGCAGAGGTTATCTGAGCTTCAGACAAACTCCGAGGATCATAAATCAGACTGGCCCGCCAGCAGCCAATCACAGCTCTCACCAGGGCCTGCCTGGACTGGGTCACGCGGAGCCCTGCCAGCCACCCCCGCCCGCTGCTACCCAGGTAGGAGGGCTTCCCGCTCCAGTCAGTCACGCGTGCAGATCACGAGCTTTCAGACACTCGCAGGTAATACACTCACACCCATGTCAGATCACAGCTGCCTGTAAGCCCCTGTCACACCACGTCATAATTCACCAAGCCACCCCCTCCCCAGCCACGTGCGCCCTCTCCCAAAAGCACCTTGCTCCAGTGGCTCTGACTCCCTGGTCCAGAAGCCCCCCCTACCTTCCCACCGGCTGCCCCCGGCCTGTGTGGTACCCCGTCCACCAAGAGCAGACTCAGCCCGCCTGACAAGATGGGCCTCATCGGGCCGCCCGGCATCTGACACCCATTTCGCTTTATGTCCAGCGAACAAATTACAGGCTTTGGATCGTGTGTGTCTCATAAACAAAATCACTAACGACGATATTAAGAGGTCAAAAAAAAAACCAAATGAAAGTAAATGCGAGTCAGTGCCCCCCCAGCGGGAGCTTAAGCATTACCGTGTGCTTGCCCCCGCCCCCACACTTCAGCTAAGTGCAGGAGCGCCCTGATTGATGATGTCACGGGGCAAAGGTCACAGAACCCTGGGCAGACACCCAATTCATTTTATCCTCCAGCGCTCCTCTGCACCGGCACGTCCCACCGGATCACGGCCGGGGGAGAGGGAGCGCGTCGCCGGCCCCAAGCAGGCCGCAGGCCGGGGGTTTTCCTGCTGTCCGCGAGCCTGGAGCTTCACATCTGCGGGGGGCTGAGTCACACCATCACGGTGGGCCGGCCCCTATGCTGGGCCCATGCCAGGCGACGACGACATCAAGTGTCAGAGTGACAGGGCCCCCCCCCCCCCACGTCGTATATCACCACCAGCCTGAGACCGCAGCCCACATATGGAGACCACAGCACAGGCCAGGAGGAGGCCGCACTTAAAACACCTCTAATCCCTCCAAAGGTCCAGCGGCAAGCTCCTTAATTCCAGCCATAAATCTGCCGTGGGCCGATGCCAAGATGATGGAGTGTGTCTCTGCTGGCCCGGGAGGTCGAGGCGGCTTCACGCCACGGCTTCCGCTCCTCCTGCTCCTCCTCTCCCTCCACATGGGCACGGGACGGGGCCCGCGGCCCGTGTCGGGGGCGACGGCAGCTCGGTTGGGCCGTAGAGGCTCCTGTGAAATGTGCGGATTACCGCGGTGGTGGGATGAAAGGCTGGCGGCCTGCCGCCGCGCACAGGCTTTCAGGCGCCGGGTTCGCTGTGGAGCAGGCCTGTCATCCCAGAAGGCCTTCACACACTATCTGCGATTCTAGATGTTTTTATGCTGTTTTCATTTCTTAATTTTGCTGCTCTATTTTGTACGGTCCACTTTCCGCCGTGACAAAGATAATTTCCCACTTGAGGGACTAATAAAGGATTATCTTATCTTATCTTATCTCATCTTATCTTATTTTATCTTATCTTATCTCTCACACAGAGGCCTCCCCAGAGACACCAGGCTGTCAGCTGACCAGGTAGCATTCACACCTCGCTTATTAAAAAAAATAACTGAAATAGCACTTTAACTAGCCACGATGCTAATTACAGGCGTACCCGAGCTGAACCGGGTGCAGCCCAATTTGGTGCTTCAGTCTCTCCAAACAAGCTAATTACAGCGCTGGCACTGACACTGGCACAGGCTCCACAGGGCGGTCGCAGACAGGTCGGACCGTAAATCACACGCCGCGTCTCCTCCGCGCATCCGCTCCGGATCAGGCGGCTCCCCGCCAGCCGACGACAGGAGGACGGAGGCGTGGAGACGAGGAGGGAGCGCGGGGACGGCCTGGCAGGCTCTCGCCCGGCGGGATGGGCCCCGGGAGGGGTGGGGCCTTACCTGCCACAGCTTGGTACACATCACCATCCCCAGCCTGGCATCCGGTTTCAGGGAGCAAACCGTCGTCCCGCTGGGGAGGTCGATGACCTTCACCTGGGACACAGAAGGCTGAGGTGAGGGTGCAGGCAGGGTGTGTGCTGATCGCCACCCTCCCTCCCATACAAATATCACCGGTGGGTTTGGGCTCATCCTACGTGTATTTTTATTGGCTCCCCAGAATACGGGGCAAACGGACGACACGTTACGACTTGACTGCTTCCCGCAGTGGCCTGCAGGTTTCCTCAAGTCTAAGAGACAATAATAAAATAAATGTTTTCCTTTTCATAAAAGCATTACAGCTGTCATTAGGATGACATCACCAGTACAGAACCAACTCAACACGCCATTTCAATCCTTTGATGGCACAAAAAGCGATGACCAGGCCTGCCGGCCCATCTGGGGCCGAGTACCCAGCTGGCAGGGTGACGGACGCCCGTGCGCGACGGGACCTGGTGAATTAAAACGGCCGTTAATTATAGCTTCATGTGGGGCTGTGCTCGGTAAACATCAAATCCGTTACTGACAGACGGGGAGGAAATTGATGGAGTTGCGGTTGCCTCCAGGCCTGGCCAATCGAAGGCATTGCAATGCAGCACTCAGAGATGCCCGCGAGGCGAACCCCCCGACCCCCACTGCCGTTTAAGGGCGACCTGAACCTGTACTGGCAAACAGCTCTGGCGTGACATTCATTAGGGGGGCCCACGACTCTTCGGTTGCACCCACATCATGCCAGCGCCACCAGTAGAGCAGGAGCGATTGACTTAGTAATGGAGTATTCTATCGTTTATTCTATCGATTATTCTATCAATTATTCTATTGATTAATCGGATAAGAAATACTTGTCTTATTAAACAGCAACAGTGACTATTCAAAAGAATAAGACGGGTCTCTTAAGATGAATAACTCATTGGTTTCCTTCTTAGAAACATTTTAATGGTTAAACTGCATACAGTATCTGTCAAAAGAACTAAACCCTTTAGTGCATTTATGTATTACGTTTTTACGTTTTTTTTTTTTTTAAGAAAACCACTTTAATGCTTGTGTACATGGGACTTTCAGGAAACACTTATCACATACCTCAGATCTTTAGTGACCTAGCACATACAGGCTGTACTTAAAAGTCAAACAACAAATAACCGTAACTATGCAGACTTTTACTGAATACATTTACCCCGAGCACTAAGAACAGTTTTAAACAAATTTAACTTGGCAATCTCTGGGAACTGGGTTCGAGTCTCCGCCTCGGTCACATGTGTGTGGAGTTTGCATGTTCTCCCCGTGTCGTCGTGGGGTTTCCTCCGGGTACTCCGGTTTCCCCCCCACAGTCCAAAAACATGCTGAGACTAACTGAGTCACCAAATTGCCAATAGGTGTGTGTGAGAGAATGGTGTGTGAGTGTGCCCTGCGATGGGCTGGCCCCCCATTCAGGGTTGTTCTCTGCTTCGTGCCCGTAGCCTCTGGGATAGGCTCCAGACCCCCCCCCCGTGACCCAGGAGGATAAGTGGTTTGGAAAATGGATGGACATTAAGTAATTCAACACGAGGGAAACAAAATAATGTGAAAAAAGCACTTTTTGTTCAAGCGCTGTTTATAAAGCGCACGTAACGATACAGACACTACACCACAACGCAGTGTTTTCTTTTAGCATATAAATTACCACAGAATAATTTAAGCTATTTTACCATACATTTTTTTGTGTATTCACACTGAACCACGTGACGGGAGAACTGTAAACTGGTATTTCAATGAGGGGTATTAACATGGTAACAGTGTGCCTGACTGTAATCATGAAGGCTTTGATAACCTGAACAGCTTAATATGTAATGTTACTCTGTGTCTATAGTAACTGACAAATCACCAGTGAAATGGGAACATGAGCCTCCATAGCTGCTAAGCTACTGTCATAACTATTAATAATGATAAATATTAACAGCTAATGCTGAGCACATATAAAAACAAAACAATATTCAGCATATTAATGACAGCTAATGTGTTAAATGTTTCATTTTTAAATCTCTTATTTTAATTGACATAATGATTAAAGTGCTCGGCAAGCAAAGGAATGAACGTGATTCTATGCCGTGCTTGGCAATGTTTGGAACTATTCACCGTCTCCGTCGCCCGCAAATCTGCCGGAAATTTCTCCGCCGTTTTTTTACAATGGGTCCCTATCAGAGTGTCGTCACTCTGTTTTTTTTCCCACCGCTCTGCTGCACGTAATGCAGCTTAAGCAAACCGCGCGACAGTAGTAACCCTCCGTAGGGAACACGGTGATCACTGAGCGGTACACAGTCGTACGGCTTAAACGAAGCATCGGGGCGGATCGTTCGCCTTGTGGATTTTACATAGTCGAGTTATTCGTGCCCCTCGGCAAATCGCTGCAGTCCTCGTCTCCCGGGACCCGCCGCTGTCACGTTTGCCTGACCGAGCACCGTAAAAAAGCCGCGGTCACAGCGTGTCTCACCTCGTCCATGGTCTCCACAGGGTGCGCCAGCAGCCGGCTGCAGAGGCCCGTCTCCAGCAGGGAGCACTGGCAGAAGCCCACGCTGCCCGTGTGGATGGAGTCTGTCACGGCACTGCGGCCCTCCGCCAGGTCCCAGGTGCACACGCGGGAGTCGCGGGCCTGGCTGCGTCACACACACACACACACACACACACACACACACACACACACACACACAGACACAGACACACACACACACAGAGGGCTGTGTCTGTCCTTGATGATGGAGATCCACTGTGCAAGAAGGTCCAGTACGTCACAGCTCCATTTACCACCCAGGACAGACTAATTCTGGCCTCTCAGAACGACAGGGAATTTGGGGTGCCAACCACCAGACCTCCTAGAGCAGGGTTCTTCAAATCTGGGCCTTGATTCCAAATCCAGGCCTTGTTTTCAGTTCTCCCAGTTAGTTAGGTTGATAATTACTGATTCTGATTGGTCAGAGGCTTCACACCTGACTGACAGGTAAAGGAAGGCTGGAAAACCAGCAGTGATTTGAATAACCCTGTCCTAGAGGGTCAATTCAACGACCCTTCTGTCTGCTTTGACAGTACTGAAGTGCTTCTAATCCTCGCTAAAGTTATGGGCTAAACGTTCACTAGGTTATTAACAGAAAGTCTGCTCCCCTGAACGTCACTGCAGAAATCGCAGACATCAAAATTCAAAGATGCGATGAAAGACAGGACATCTTGGAAACCATCCTCAAGCATAAAAACCTAATCTGTACAACGTGAATCAAAACCGGAGGAGAGTGTTCAGTCATTACTTTAAGAAGGTCTATCAGTAGCCCATAGTCTTCAATTATTATCTTATGAGCACATCTCTGGGCTACACAGTGCTCAGTAATTACCTTATGAGCATCTATCTGGGCTGCACAGTGTTCAGTAATTATATTATGAGCATCATTCTGAGGTACAAGGTGTTCAGTAATTACCTTATGAGCATCTATCTGGGCTACACAGTGTTCAGTAATCACCTTATGAGCATCTACCTGGGCTGTACAGTGTTCAGTAATTACCTTATGAGCATCATTCTGAGGTACACAGTGTTCAGTAATTACCTTATGAGCATCATTCTTGGGTACACAGTGCTCAGTAATTACCTTATGAGCATCTATCTGGGCTGCACAGTGTTCAGTAACCACCTTATTAGCATCATTCTGGGGTACACAGTGTTCAGTAATTACCTTATGAGCATCATTCTGGGGTACACAGTGTTCAGTAATTACCTTATGAGCATCATTCTGGGGTACACAGTGTTCAGTAATTACCTTATGAGCATCATTCTGGGGTACACAGTGTTCAGTAATTACCTTATGAGGGTCTCTCTAGACCCCAAAGTCTTGAGCCAGATGACCGACGCCCCAGAGTGACCATCCAGAGTTCTCTCGGCTCGCCGGGTTGCCAGGTTCCACCGGTGGATGGCGCCCTTGGCCGAGCTGAACAGAAAAAGCCGACGACGCGTCAGCATCCGAGTCCGTGGAAGCCAGCAGAACCCCGTGGGGCTGAGGCGGGCCTTCTCACTCACCCGGAGAAGAGCAGAGGCGGGTCAGAAGCGCCGCAGCTGAAGTGCAGGGTGTTGACGGCGGCCCCTGACCCCCGCAGGACAAACTGGGGATCCGGAGGAGGGCTGGCCATCACTGGGCCGACTCGGCGCCACAGGTGCCTTCCGTCATCCAACAGCACCGAGAAGAAAGACCAATCAAACACAAGAGCCAGCCTCTAGAACAGTTCCTGTAACTACAGCTCACTGCAGTTCCCAGATACAGAATGCCCATCGCACACATGCAGGCTGCAGAGAACACATTACAGACACAGCCCACCCTCCACATTTAAATCTTAATTGAGCAAAGCCATTTCCCACAGGCTGTAGGGCAGAACGCAGCGGACACAAGGATATCGGGCTCACTTGCTGTGGTATCAGCCGACGTCTGAACAAAGAGTAACATGTTTGAAAAAGGTGCTGATTTAATGGCAGGAAATCACCAAACCAAGTCAGAGCATTAGCGTCCTTCTTAAGGTGTTCACAAAAGTCCAGTCTACTAGAACTGTGATGGTAATTAAAATTATTTTTATATCTCCAGAACTAGATTCCCAATAAATATAAACAAGGCCTTGGGGCAAAGAGGGACTCTTTCTTTTTCTACACACAATAAGAGCGATTCCCCAATGCATCGTAAATCATTCCGCCAGACAGTATAATTACTGTAAACAGAATGAGACTGAAGCTTCTAAAATGCACTTTTTCCTCAAATCAACAGCAGAATTCGGGAGGAGGGCAGCACGGTCACGCCCCCCCCGCTCGATCTCACCAGGAATCCCACGCACGAGGAAACGAAACGACCCAATGACAACCCGGAGAGGCCTGCAGCCTCACAGGGCTCCGCACAGCCGCAGGGCTCATTCCAGGGCCCTGTTCCCCAGTGCTCTCCTTACCCACACTCCACATTAACCCCCCCTCCCCACAGCGAAACCTGAGCCCATACCATCCCAGGTCGGCTCATTTCAGGAGGTTAGTGGTTAAATGGGCCGTGCCGGCCCGTGGAGCGGAGACGGCGCAGCCCTCCTAATTAAGAGCCGGGCACAGCCGTGTCCCTCGGCGTAACCCCTCTGACAGGGGGCAGCCAGCCAGGCTCCTCTCTGCCATTACTGAGCCACCCGCCCCAAGCAAGAGGGCGCCTTCCCATATCTGCGTGTCAGAGGCGGTCACAGCTCAGCTAAAGGCCGCGTTACCACAATGAATGCAACGCTACATAAAAAAATGACACCCTGATTTGTTTTTTTACACTATATTGTGGTCCCACCACCCCGACTAGAGCTAAGCAGTTAGAAAATGGATTACAGTATGCTTACCGTTGGGCAGATCGAACACAATGCGAACTGATTTGGGACAATGCTTTAATCCATCCATCACCAACTGGGATTAAGCGGTTAACAAGGGCCGCAGACAGGAGCCAACCCTGGGCAGTCACCAAAACACCACAGGGTGCACACACACACACACACACACACTCACACAATTCAGACTTGCCGGTTTTTGGACCGTGGGAGGAAGACTGGCGGAAACCCACGCGAGCAGCGGGAGAGCGTGCAAAACGCACACAGAATGGAGCTGAGCCTCGCTTGCTGTGGGACCGCCGAGCTGAGCATTACGCCACGGTGCCGCCCTCGACATTTCAATGCTGCCCCTTTTGCTGAAACGCCACCTCCAGTGAGGCATCTAGAGGGTGATACTTGCCATAAGACCCCTGCTCTACCCCTCACAGCCAGCTCAACACGCACCTGTGAGCAGAGGGGTGTGAACACATTCCCTGCGGCTGCTGTTGCGACGTCAGTAAAAGGTAAAAGCCCCGCCCTCTTCCGACAAGGGATACAGTCACCCCTCCCCCAGACATAATCCCGGTGGTTACTCCTCCTCCCCATGGCACCTAGGACACACTTCTCCTCAGGTCTCATGCCCAAAAACCCCGGGTTACGCTTCCTCCGCAATCGTGCAAGCGGTGAGTTCTGGTCATGCTTCGTGTTTCGCACACATGTGACTCTGCCACAAACAGGGCAGCTGGAACAGGCAGGGTGACGGAATGGTCCAAGTCAGGTCATGGGGGTCACCTGTCCAGCAGCCGAATGCAAAGACTCCCCAGGAACCAACAGGACAACTGATCCAAACATCACATTTCTGCTCAGTGACCTCGCCAGAATTAGACCAAATATAACTGCAACCACAAAACAAAAACCGGAATTGAACTAGGTAGACAGCACCTACACTGAAGGCCTGATCCAGTTATACACCAGAGTCCTATAGAACAGCATGTCCCGATGGGAAGAGATGAGAGCAGATTGGGGTTTCGGTTCCCATAGTAACAGATAAGCCAATCCCAGTAATCTGACTCTAAGTCAATGGATAAAGGCAGTTTGTCTCCTCTAGGTTGTCTGTCAACACCTCAGCAGTAATTAGGCCTAATTATGAGAGAGAGACCGGGCTTCCCCCTTCATGTTATTAAATAAGGGTTGGCTTCGACGGCCAGGTATCTCTCAACGCCGTCGAGGGGCCAGCGACCTTCAGATCAAACGGAGCCACTATCTGCGGCCCCGTGGTTGCAGGGCCCAGCCGGCCCATTTAACGCAGCCTTCAAAGATAGGAGACTAAGCCGTCCGCATTCCATCACAGGCCCCGTGGAGCCCCGTGATCGGCGGCGGCATCGCTGAGTCCAGCCCTCTATGACAGCTACCCATTCATAAGCGGGAGCCCAGTCAGGACGCAAAAGGGCTCTTATGAAAACCCGATTTACAAGGCAGAGTCGCGCCACGGACTCTCCTGTGACTCGCCCTTTTGTATTCAACAGAGACGGCTGGTACCCCAGAGTCATCGTAGGCGCGAGTCTCCTCGTGCAGGATAACATAAATAGGAGAGAAAGCACGCAGTTGATGATCGCAAGCTAGAGAAGCACGTAGAGCATGGTATTTTAGTGCAGGCTGACACACCTGTCACCCACAGCATAATGCATCGAAGGCGGCATCGCAGGTCACTGTGCTTTCGTGCCGCCTCTGTCAGGAGCTCCGCCTGGATGAGATCATATTTAGCTGTCAGTCATTCAGCTCGTAATGAAAACATTCTTATCTCGGCTTTTTTTTTTCCTCCCTCAGTGTCTTGGTGCACTTGTCCAATTCACTGGGGTTCACTATTGACTTTTTTTTGACATTTAGTCAGAGAAACCCACCCCCCCCCCTCAAGCCCAAAGAAGTCAAGCACTCCTAGGGAGGAAACAAATTTACTGAATGGAGCCGGGGCCCATTACAGGGGACAGTTAAACAAACGAAGGAGGAAGCACAGACAGCTCCACACCCAGCAGGGCAGGAGCCCGGGCTGGAAAAACACGCCGGCGGGACGTGGTGGGCGAGGCACAGCACGGGCGCAGCGACGCCCGCCATCACTCACAGCACGGACAGAGGAAGCGGCCACATTGTTCCCCGTTGGCAGCACGAATGCTGACCGGGGGCCGGCTGCAGATAAGGCCTGAGCAGCATCTTTGTGGAGCACGTGGAGTTGGGAGCTACAACAGCTGATCGGCAGCACAGAGGCCCATAGACCTCTCTTCCAGATCTATGAGCACCATTTCCAGAGTCCCCCAGCAGGTGTTAGGTGTCCAAGACCAGAGCAGACAAGGTGATTTTCAAACATGATAAGCATTTCGTGGCAATATATCCCCATCCTCTCTAGTGTCCCTGTTACGAAACTTTATAAGTATGAGAGGGAGCATTCGGGCCACCCCTGATTTTAACTGCTCCTCTGCAGTGTGGTCTGTACCATAATTAGTTAAGCTGGCAAAACAAAACGACACACGCAGATAAAGTGGTCCTAAGGGTGTCCGTCATTTTAAATAGCGGGGGTTTAATCAGACGCTTTAACTACACGTTTCACAGACGAAAAGACGAATGAAAACCTTTTAGTACACACCTCAAAAACCCCTGCGGTTTCGCTTTAATTCCTCCCCCCGGACCGGTCGCTCAGCGGGAGCAGAACCACATAAATCTGTATATAACGACCCACCGAGACGTGATTCTTTTTACTGATCGCAAAGAGATCCCGCGCTGCACTTTAAACACTGCAGAAGTGAGAGCTGCCAAAGCCCGCGCAGGTGGACCCAAAGCGCATCCACCGGCGCCCGGAAACCGAACTTGCGACGGGAGGACGTGAAGGACCCACTATGATGGCGCAAGGTGTCCAGCGAAGCGCCTGAATAATCACATTTACTGACGGAAAAGAATCCACTCTTTTACCCATTTCATAACTGAAGCTTTAGATACAGTTACGTCCCCTGTTATTGCTGACATTGGTGTAAATTTGCGAACGATATACGGGAACGAGTGATAAGTTATCATCGGGTTCGCAAAGCGCCTATCCGACGGCAACTTTGTTTTAATGAATGAAACGCGGCACCTTACGCTGCACTGACTGTAACAAAACACGAAGTACTCCGTGAAATTGATACCCACATTTTATCATTTCGCCGTAGTTTAACTGAGTTTGCTAATCGAAATACTGCGCGGGTATTAAATACGTTCCGTTAAAAGTGAATGTTATGGCTCGGTATTTTAGATGGTTCATCGGTTTATTAGGCAAACCCAACTGCAGAAGCATTAGGAGTTTCATTTACAAGTTCTACGTGTATAAGGTGCATAACATTAGATGAAAGACAAATAATAATAAAAGCAACAACAGTAGTTTTTGTCACGAGCAAGGTTACAACGCAGGAAAATGAGCAGCAGAGCGAGTGAAGCCCTTCCTAAGTATTACACTGAACAAACAGACAGCTCTTTATTTTTTATCCTTTTCAGGCTATTATAGTAAGAGAAAAAAAACTTGGGTCCCTAATCCATAGAGCACACAGTGTCCTTTCATGAATGAGAAACCTTTATTTGTCCATTCCTATCATGGAAAGGGGAGGTTTCAAGCTTGGCTGGGTCTGAGCGAGAAGATTAGATGAAACAAGAGTGTTTTAAACCTCTTTTGGGGCCCTGGATTAAGTCAGATGCAAGCCATATATTGTCTTTCCCTGGGCAGCTAAATGAATGAGCAAAGAAGAAATGGTATTCGGTACAATAATGATGTTGGAATTCAACCTTAAATAAAACCAAAGTGGTCAGCGTAACATTTTGTAATCTGTGTGTCCGTCTTTCATGCTTGAAAATTCATCAGCTTCCACATGACAGATTTTGTCTAAATAGTAGCACAATTTGTAATATTTATAGAAGACTCAACTTCATCAAAATGCCAGAAATGCATTTTCAAAAGAATGAAGATTAAAATGGTTTTATACAGACAATGATTAACATGTTACATTTTGATCAGAAGCATTACAAAGATGTGATGCATCACCTACAAACACATAGTTTTCATATTCAGACATAACTAAAGATTTAAAGTTTGAACATTTATTTGTACACATTGAAACTGTCACCAATTTTATAATAATTTGAGTAAGTCCTAAATAAATATTTCTGTACTCCGAAGTGAGTGTGCGATGCTTTATGAGAACAGAACCTGCTGTCCTTGAGCATTATCTCTGAAGAAAGCATTCGGAGGGGATGGTTGATATTTAGCCTTGAGTCTGACGTTCCTCCGGTGGGACATCACGAGGAACAGGGAAGCAGAGGTGTAGGAGTATGGGAGTATTACAGCCACTGTGTCGGGGACAGTGGTTGCCGTCTGCCTGGCAAGACGGAGGTGACGTGAGCGGCATTACTGGGGTTGGTAACTGAGATGGGGGGGAAGTCAATTACAGCAAATGGACGCGGCAGGATAGTGACCCCTCACAGGGGGCCACCAGCAAAGCCCGATGGCTCAGTGGTCAGATGCCATGCCCCATGTGCCCATGAATTATTAGTGCCATCTCAGTTTACCTGCCGCAGGCTACAATGGCAGGACTGCCGTCATGCCTGTGCTAGTGCGTGGGGGGTGGGGGCATTGTCATGACTGCCAGGAGCAGGTAAAGAAACCCCCCGACTCCCACTGTGCCCCTCATAGTGGGGGCACGTGGGGTCACCTTACAGCTCATCAAATTAGGAAGGATTTGAGCTGAGGGGTGGAGCGGTTGGTGCTGCATATACTGAACACCGCTGCCCCTGTCCTTGAAATGGGGCAGATTGAAACGCGTATCAGGGGGCGACAGCCGAAAGGGAGGTTAAGCATGTGTGCTGGGGTCCACTCCTTGGGGTGGGTTCTGCTGTTGTACCTTGAAATGTTTCAGAAAAATGACCAGCAGCAGAAGTGTGTGAAATGGTCACTTAGCAGAGGTCCGTCGGAGCTGGGGAGGTGATGGAATAGACGCAAACATTAATGCCTACTAGAGAATATACTTTCATCCATCCAATAATCTCTCATCAGGGTTATGGACAGGACAGGTCACAGTGTGTCTGCAGATTGCAAATAAAAGACGAAGTGGAAATGACCATCTCATCATCACAGACTGCAGTTCTCTTTTACTGAGATGCAGGAAACGGATGAATGACATTAAGGTCACAATGGCTGCATATTAACCAAGACGTATGATCGGTTGCACGGTGAGCTGGTCTTATTGTGACCGCGAATTCACACCGCGCCGTTCTGGAATCCTCTCGTTCCTTTGAGAATGTGACCTTGAACGTCTGCAGCCTTATTAATTTAGGGGGGGAAAAAAGCATGTCCTCCTGTAAAAGTTTCCGAACAACGTTTGTGAGGGGAGGGGTTGTAAAAATGCCGAACTCCCCAGTGGCAGGAAGCCGCAAAACCACATGGCAGGTGGGGGGGGGGGGGGGGGGAGTGCATTTTGGACAAGAAAATAATACGAATTTTTTAAACCACTTCCCACGTATTCCCACCATTCCCAAAAGCTGCTTAAAAACCGGTTGTGGAAGGGA
>JABFDZ020000044.1:21438036-21457212 GCA_019775955.2 Pollimyrus isidori | reverse complement strand
AACTCCACACACATGAAACCAGGCGGAGACCAGAACCCGGGTCCCAGAGGTGTGAGGCAACAGTGCTAACCACTGCATCACCATGCCGCCCCCAAGAGCCATTGAGTAAAGAGATATTAGATGTAATCACTTTTTGGCAATGGGTAAACTGCATTGTACTGGTCCTATACAAAGGTGGTAAAAATGGCTTAGATGTTTACTAATCATGTAAATGCAACCCAGACGAGTGTAAAGTAATTAAAATCGCTATTAGCTCGGGGATGCATGTACTGTATATGTTTTGCACTTGAAGACGATTTGATATTGAAATTACCCGCCTCAGTCGCACGGAAAAATGCGTCCTGAACAAGCTGTGCGCGCTCCGGCGGATCGCAATCAGTTTCTGGCCGAGTCACTTTTTGGCACAACACCTGTTTTTACAAGATACCCAACGGCCTCAATACCCGAGTTATCGGCGCATAGACTAGAGCCAGGGGCGCCGCTAGCAATTTTGGGCCCTATGACAAAATATGAGGTTGGGCCCCCCTAGCGCACTGCTAGTAGTATTATTATTAATAAAGCAGATCTCTTGGGGGCCCCTAAAGGGCGTGGGTCCTTAGAATTGTCCCAACTTTCCCCCCCTTAGCGGCGCCCCCGCATAGAGCTAGACCTAGTTTATATCACTGTTTTGGACCTATGCAAGGATAATAACGACCTGGTCATTTTACAACAGAAACCTTCATCACCTATCGAAATAAGGCATACCTTCTTTGGCACAGGCCAGTCCCCCGGATCCTCCGCCAATAACCACAATATCATACTCATATTTACCTGCGGAAAGGCACAGGTTACATACTTTACGTGGTTACTTGGCATATAAAAGAAAATAAGCAAAGCGATGAGTAAATTAATCCAGAGTTTGAGATGTATAAATATAGCAGACCTACATAAAATATGACAATATTCACATATAAAAAATAAGCCTATTATTTTCTTCTGTGTCGCATATGCACTGCGGGAAAAAAATATTAACTGTCCGTAATGAATACGGTTTAATTACGGTGTATCATATTCAGATTAAAACAATTCTAATATTTTAACACATCTGTAAAATAAATCTTATCTGAATCTTTAAACGGTTGTATATTATAAACCTATGTATATTGAAATATTGATTCGTCACTCACGTACATACCTGAAAACCCTCTTACTAAACTGTGACATAATATTATTCGTTTAAACCGGCGTGCGCCTTTCCAGAAGGCGGCCATGTTGTTATTACCAAAGGACCGCATCCGTAATTTAGGTGTCCAACTATCTGCCGGCTTTAATCTTCTCATTTATTTAGGAATGCAATATTATGCCTGTTTTTGCAGCTTTCAAGAAAAGAAAAGGCTGCACTGGTTCCATGAAAAAGGTCAAATTATAATTTCACCTCAGTTTCAGTTTCACCACTCTAAGAAAAGTCCAAGATCAGTAAAACCAAAGCCAAATGAATCCATCTGTTTCTTTAGAATTCGGTGTTATTGACAATGTGCTTGGCACTTTATGTCTCCCCTCCCTGCAGTTACCCTACTCTACAGTAAAATCCTAATACAGCTACTTTCTCTATTCATTCCTACACATTCTATTGATTCATTTATTTAGGCCCCGTAAAAATAATTATTAGTTTATCATCCTTTCAATCAGAAACAAGTGATGAGGGAGGGCGAATTTCTTTTTAATTTTCAATTTTTATTTCTTAGAAAAAAGATAACGGAAGATAAGTTTTCAAAATCAACAGTAAACAAAAAGAACAGCAACAGATGTATGACATATGGGCTGATCTGCAAAATTAATATGAAAAGAAAATATATTTAAAAATATTTTATTCCAAATTTGTGAACGCCGGCAGTGGAATTTACAAAGGAAAATACCATACTTTTAAAAAATAAAAAAAATCGATGCGAAATTCGCCACGTGGGCGGGGATGATAAACTAATATTTTTTTTACGGGACCTTATTAGTATCCTCCTGTTGTGTTTTATGTGTACCTCTATCCAGGTAGGTCTATGTAAGTTCTGTGTTAGTGTAGCACCACCACTGGGAGTAGATAAACCCTTGTATATTCCTGTAATAGCTCTTGGCAATTGAACATGATTCTGATCTTGATAGTAATCAGGCCTCCCCGCATTTATCCAACATTGTTTCTTAGATGTAGGTTGATTTTGGTGGGGGGGCTTGGCGGCTCAGTGAGTATAACTGTTGCCTCACACCTCTACTGTTGGAGGTCTGAGTCCCATCTCTACTCTGTGTCTGCATGCTCTCACCCATGAAACTCCAAACAGTGCATAAGTGTGGCCTCATAGATGTTTCTCACATAACCATGATGTGTGCATAAGCCCTGGGGACACCCTCAGTGAGCAGGACCGTAACAAGCAGGTCAAATGGATGAATTCATTCTTTTGCGGTATCAGTCATCATGCCCCAATTACCCCATAATAACAAACTGAAAACGTGATTTTTTTGGATTGAAAAAAACAACTTTATTAATCATTAAAGAAAAGAGACTCTCATTTAAGTAAATGACAGACAGGATGAACGGCTGGGTGTGGCAGTAGAGGGGTCGAGTTCTGATTCAGTGGAGGAGGGTGATGGAAGCCAACCACATCAGCAGGGTGGGGGGGCGACATTGCCCGACGCGACGAGCACTATTGCACAGCTCACCGTGGCAACAGTTCACCTTGGCGCCGAGCAGTGAGCTCAGCTGAACGGTGTCCTCATCAGCTGGGCAGAGGTTCTCGGATACACATCCCCTATAATTCTCCCTTTTTGTCAAATTAACCCAAACTTACAGCAAAAGAGAAATAAGAATTTTCATTAGAAACAGGAATTTAATTTGCCCTGGGGCTGATTAAAAATGCAATGTAGGCCTGACTAGAGTGTCAACTAATTTCGGAGAAAATGCTGGATATGAAGTGATATTCCTGGTACCTTCTAGTTCCTCTGAAATTGTGTTGAAGATGCTTCCAGAATATGGTGCAATATACATTAGAACACAACCAGTAACGTATGTTAAAGATGCGATAATGTTCCGTTATATATATACTGTTGAAGTCAATCAATTTTATGTGGCTGAAAGTGGTTTTAACGGTTAATTTGAAGCTCATCTACTGTGATTTCTTCATAATTGATGGTGCAAGATTGTCTTTTAGAAAAACTGGGCAAACATGAAGCATCGCCCTAATATATTCCCACGTATTCTTACCTGTAGCAGTAAAGCAAATATTTTCATTTCTCCGACAGTCAATGGTATGTGTGCAGTTGTTCTTTTCGCAGCTGAAACACTTCTTCCCATTCTGGTAAATGTCAGTAGGTACTGTAATAAGTCAAAGTATCGTGAAATTATTATAAAACATTTAAATCTAATAAAGCAAAAAGCCCCAAAGAGGAGTGTGTCTGTGGTCTGCCCTCATCTCTTCCCGAGTGACTTTTCTGCTTGATACTTCTGACTGGTCCTATGTTCTCTCCCTGTGTCACATGGTTCTGTCTGCTGTCCTCACCCTGGGAGCATGACCTGTGCTGTCCTATCAGGACACACCCTGAACACCCCGACCTAGTGGTAGATGGTGGTTGTGGGAAGTGTAGTCCCTCATAATTACCGTTGAGCATTCCGTCATTGCAGAGGTCACGGTCACAGCACTCGGCGTGGTACACGACCCTTTCAGAACCGAAGCTCACAGAACCAGAGGAACACTGCTCAGGTTCCACACAGCCCCTTGTGTGTGTAACTCTCTGAACTGTACCTCCCCCTGGAAAGAAGAGGATGTACAGAACGCATTTTTGTGTATATGAAGCCACTTCTTTCTAAGTTGCCTGGATTGAGTTGGGCTGTTACGGTGCTGCCCTGCAAACTGCGCCACCAGAGGCACCAGGGCAAACGCCAGCTACATGCAGATTCTGCCCTTCAGGTACCATTCAGGGCACAAAGCCGTTTATCATCAGCTGACCTTCAGCAGTTCACTTGTGAACAGAGGTGAAAGCAGTTTTTCATAGTCTTGCACGGCAACTATGGGTAACTAGAAGTTTCAGTTCATCTAGTAAAAACACGGTAGGAAATATCAAGTGTTCATAATTAATATCTATTCCTTTAAACCATTTATATAGTAATTAACGCCATTTATATAGCTTTCACTTGTCACATCACAGCTACCTCTATACCGCAACCTTACCTTTAGCAAAAACGGCACTTCCACAGCGAGAGACTGTAGACAAACACGTTTTATATCCTTGGCATAATGTTTGGTTGTCGCTGACACAATCATAGCACCTAAGTGGACAAGCTGAAAGACAATAATAATGTCAGCAATACTCTAAATCATGAAATTAAATGAAGCATTTAGTGAAACTCAAAGAAAGGTCGTCCTGCTCCCGTCACACACCCCCATTTTATTTTCTTAACCTTCATCGGGATCGAGACCCTCAACGCTTGCAATGAAGCAAAGCTCTCATAGACCTTAAGGTGCTGCTGATTTCCAAAGCAATGCACAGCCCAGCCCCCCACCCCCAAGAACAAAGGTTTTTGGTTAAAAGGCACAGTACCATTGGAGAGGAGCAGGCAGGCCAGGGCCAGCTGAACGAGGCGTTCCATCGCACACGGTCCGCCTCGGGGACGGCAGAAAGCGGGTTCCTCAGTTTCTGAGGTTCTGCTGGCTTAGGGAAGCTGGAGATGTTACACTCCTCCGACTTCAGTGAATAATTGTTGCAGCAGGATTCATGCTGGTTCTCTTTCACTTTATACTTTCCAGTAAAAAAAATGCTGTTTGTTTACGCTCCCTTACGCCGTGATGATGCCTCTGATGGTCTTTGGGGATCCTGCAGTTTGGGACACGGTCTGGGAGGCTGGAATTTAAGCACTGCAGGGATGAGATTCCTTCCTGCAGCAAAGCCATGCTGACGCAGGGGAGGATTGTACCCTAAGCCCGTCTTGCAGAAGGCAACATGAGACGTGTGGCCGGCCCGTATGTGCTGGGATTGGCTTGCATCTCTATGGATTATGTACATATTTATACATATTTGCAAACTTCTCAGTGAATCACACTTCTTTTTCTGGTCGGAAACTGTAGCCTGACACCACATCAAGGGATCAGAGGACAGACGGATGGCAGCAGCAGCGCTTAAGAGCAGGCCATCCAGTTATCCCTCCCAGTTCCGTCTGATTTCACTCATGTGACTTTGGCGATTTATCATTTAAAAGCTTTAAATAGTGTTTCCCTGTTTGACTCTTCGATCACTTGTTTCATTGGTCCCCGTTAAGGGCAAACGGCTGGGATAACATGCGCGAGGCTCCTTTTGCTGAGCGAACCCATTGGTCAGACTATTCAGCGTGAATCGAGGGAGTGAGAGAGTGAAGGACGAGTGCAGGAGGTGCAGCTGGTTGATATAGCAGGATGGTGATTGGGGGTGGAGGGGTTTGGGGAGCAGCTGGGTGCATCTCGCCAGGGCAGCATTTTTCATCAGCACTCAGAAATGGGACAGCTGGCCACTACACCCCTCAACAGAGTTGGGTGGTTCAGGTCAAGAGTGTTGAAATCCAGACCAAGATTTCGTTTTGAGCAACCACTTAAGTCACAGGCAGAGCGTACTTGACTGGTCGGTTGAAACAAAATCTTGGTCTGGACTTTTACTCGTTGGAACTGAATTACCCGCCTTTGCCCCTCACTGTAAAATTATAATTTAAAACAGAAATAAGACTTTTCATTAAGTTTTGTTACGTTAATAACAAATGACAATAGATGGCTATTTTTTTCCCCAGGCATGGTTTATTGGAAACACACCAAACTGATTCTCTACAAACCTTTCATTTCACCTTTTTATTTGACAAACGTGTCACCTGCACCAGGATATTAGTGGATTTAGGATATATTCTCAGTGTCGCGTCGTCATCCTGCGAGAGCATTTCACCAATGAACTTTTAAGAAATCAATCCGGTTCCATATCCCGTTATGGTTTATAATACAAGGTTTTACAAGGCAGAACCCCACGAGTGGTCTATATTACACCAAGAACAGTGTGTGTGTGTGTGTGTGTGTGTGTGTGTGTGTGTGTGCGCACAGGGGAAGGTGTGAGTGTGAGTGGACAAGAGAGAAAAAAAAAATCAAAAACATGGAAGAAAACCAATTTCTCTTAAAAAACTGATGGTTACTGCTAAAGTCTTACCGTGGAAAATCTTAAGGCACATGACACTTCAAACATCTGACATTCAGCAGTGGTTGCTTCCCTTCGGCCTTCTCATTGGTATCTGCGGGCAAATCGTTTGTGCCGACCCCCCGTGGGGGTAGTGATCTCGCTTAGTGTCGTGTCGGGAACCCCCCCTGGGCGGTGCTGCGAGCCGCCTTGCTAATTTCCCGTGTATGTTTACGCAGACACAAAGCCAGGTCCTGTGGCCGTGAACCGCGGTGAGGGACACATCCCCTCTACATGCACACAGGAGCGAAGACAGAAAACAGGACAGTCTTCTTTTAATTGTTCGAATTAGAATTTTCCTTCCAACACAAGTGTATTTATAAATACTGCAATGTTTTAGAAAGTGACACACTAAAGGTAATCGCACTGTATAACAGGAGCATGCCAGTCACCTGTGGAGGAGGTCTGGCTGGTGGCAGGAACCTCACTTCCATGGTTCCCTGCCTACCTTTCAGCTCACGATAGGATAATTAGTAGCTTTCAGACTGATACTAACTGATGCTAGTATTGCCTTGACGTTAGCAGTGAAAGTTTCCAAGTTCCCTCCCAGCCAGCTGTGAAGTTTACACCATAAAGAAAAAAAAAAAAAACAGACAGAACAGAAACATCCACAATGTTTTCATGCTTGTTTCGAAGGACATGAAAAGATGTGTTACAAAAATGGACTGAACTGCATCGGTGCCTGTACGGGCTTCACACAACTGTGGAGATGAACGGGACCTGTGTCCATGTCAGTCTCCCGCACCCCACTGATTCTCCGTGCCCGTATTTGGCGATGCGCCCCCGCCCCCCCCCCATCCCTGATAGTGTTTGGCAACCAGCTCTGCAATAGAAAATGACATTGTTTTTTCGCTTCTACAAAGTGACAGATAAGTCTTTTGCTCTTGACCATACAAAAACGTAACTTGGTAATCAGCATTACTACCGGTTTTCACACTGTTAGGTTAGCAGTTATTACTTTTTACAAAAAAAAAAAAACAACCAAATCCCAAAAGCACAGTCTGGGCTTCTGGTCCATCGCTTCGCTTGGCTACAGGGCTAACGATAGATAAAGGTCAGTATTTGCTTATTATTTTAACCCTAATATACATTTATGAAACCAAGAAAAATATAAGCCGCTTTGAAAGGAAAGAGCTCCCAGCAAAGTTCTGTTCCTCTCCACTTCTGTTACCCTAAATCACCAATGGATTGCTCACCAGTTACCTTCCTGAAAACAGAGGGCAGTGAACCAGGTTGTGCGACCGCGCTCAGTGAGTCCGGCGGATGCACCCGTCCCTAGCAGACCTATAACATGAGGAAACCTTTCATTCCACATCTTCCCTCAGTCTGAAGATGCAGGAACAACATTTACATTCAAACGCCTCACCACGTCAGAGATCCACATTTAAAATACCCATAAACACCACCAGATCCACCACCCAGCCTTCGGACAACCATAAACAATGCCATATCCACCCTCCAAACTTTGGACAACCTTAAACATCAGATCCTCCGTACATCCTCAGGACACTCTGAAGCACCACCTGATCCTCCATCCATATTTAATATATACCCTTAAGCACCACCAGATCCTTCATCTGACCTAAAACTTCATCAAATACTCCATACACCCACTGGACAACCATAAACACCACCAGATCCTCCATCCATATTTAATACACCCTTAAACACCACCAGATTCTCTATTCACCCTCTGGACAACCATAAACACCACCAGATTCTCTATTCACCCTCTGGACAACCATAAACACCACCAGATGCTCTATTCACCCTCTGGACAACCATAAACACCACCAGATGCTCTATTCACCCTCTGGACAACCATAAACACTACCAGATTCTCCATTCACCCTCTGGACAACCATAAACACCACCAGATTCTCTATTCACCCTCTGGACAACCATAAACACCACCAGATGCTCTATTCACCCTCTGGACAACCATAAACACCACCAGATGCTCTATTCACCCTCTGGACAACCATAAACACTACCAGATTCTCCATTCACCCTCTGGACAACCATAAACACCACCAGATTCTCTATTCACCCTCTGGACACCCGAAATACCACCAGATGGATTTGCCAAGTGTGACCCTTGATTTTTACAGAAGAAGGAGATGTTTCAGCAACTAATGAGTAATAAAGTGTTCCGTGAGGCACGTTAATGAAGCCGTGCAGTGTGAACTTTACTGCCGTACCTCCCAGCAGCCCATCTGCTTTCCATCCATAGTCTCCCTTAGACGCCTCTCACCTCACTCTTCAGCCCTTCACGTCTCTAAACAAGCAGAAAAAGCCTTGGGAAAGGATTTTAATAAACCGAAAAGAAGCGATAAGCTGAGCTCAGTGCCCTCCAAAAAGGGAAAAACGCGGAAATAAACGGACAGAGCGGCGGCAGCAGCGTTCTTTCTTGGCGTTTCTGCTCCTCTCCCCATCTCCTTCGGTCACTTTGTCCGTTTCTCCCAGCATGCACCACACCCCGGCCACGCTGAACCCGTCGAGATCACCCGGCGCTTCCGGAGGGATGCAGATGTGAAGAGGAGGAGAGGCTCTGTGTTCCCGGCCTCTCACGTTATGCTGAGAAGTTGGAGACGTCGGCTGCAGGGCGGCTGAGTCTTCGTGTGTGTGCGTGTAGAAAATCTGCTTCTCCGTGTGTGATGGCAGTGATATATGACATCCTCTTCTCGCTGACATGTTGCGCTGTTTTGATTTTAAGCCTAAAACAAGGGGGGGCCAGGGCAATGCAATTTATTTATTGCATGCATACAACATGTTTAGACATGAAAACACGACGCAGTTTAATTACTATTGTGGAAAACACTACCGCGACGTCTTTGTACATGCTGGCGAATTCTACTATCCTCACAAAGCACTGAAATATTGCAGAACCAGTGACAAATGAGCAGGTGGTGATTCAGCAGAGGGTGTGACAGGTGACTATGGTACCCAAGTTAGTCTCTGTTTTGGCAGAAATTTCCTGGTACAACGGAACGATGATCAGATCATGAATCAAAACAGAATTCTGCTGATCTGTTTTTTTTTTTTTATCACATTTTAAATCACTCTTTTCCACCACACCAGGTACTTCGAGAAAGTACCGAAAGAACATTACTAAAGGTGCTGGTTTCCACAGGTGTAAAAACTGGGACCGGCGCCAAATGACATCACTATGCGAGGCGGGTTATTTTGTACTGAATTACTGTAGTATCTTATGGGGCTGTACAATGTACAATATTAATACCAAAATCGCATGATATCCACATGCAATTCCTATACCTCAAGCCATCTATATCCAAATCAGACTTTTTGAAATCAGACTGTACTTGGTGCAGTGGAAAAGCACCCAATGTATGCAGTGTCACATCCAAAACATCCAAAAGGGGGGTTGGGGCAAGATTGAGCAACACAAAGGTTGGTAAGAGTGGCAAAGGGGTGTAAGCCCTTTGCACAAGCAGACACCATTCCTCTGATGATTGTCTATCTTTCAAATGAACACATGTAACAGGGGGCAGCACTAAGGATGCTACCCATTCCCCGGGGGAACACTGAGGGGGTATGCTGACGGCTGTTTGAAGGGGGGCACTATGGGAGTATACTGAGAAGTTCCTTCGAGGGGGTGCTCTGAGGAGGTAATTCTGAGGGGTTTCTTGTATGGGGTGCTCTGTGGAGGTATACTGTGGGGCTCCTTGGAGAGGTATGCTCAGGGCCTCCTGGAGGGGGTGCTCTGAGGGGGTATGCTGAGAGGCTCCTTGGAGGGGGTGCTCTGAGGGGGTATGCTGAGGGGCTCCTTGGAAGGGGTGCTCTGAGAGGCTCCTTGAAGGGGGTGCTCTGAGAGGCTCCTTGAAGGGGGTACTCTGAGGGGGTATGGTGAGGGGCCCCTTGGAGGGGGTGCTCTATAGGGGGTATGGTGAGGGGCTCTTTGGAAGGGGTGCTCTGAGAGGCTCCTTGTAGGGGGTGTTCTGAGGGGGTATGGTGAGGGGCTCCTTGGAGGGGGTTCTCTGAGGTGGTATACTGAGGCGCTGCTTGGAGGAGCTGCTCTTTCTGAACAAACAAAAAGACTTCAGGAAAACCCTAAGGGTTTGTCCCAGCAGTGGGGTTGAGCAGGAAGGCTGCAGGTCCTGCATGTCCCCCCTGTTTGGTTCGGACGGCCTGACTAAGGGTCATTGCTGCCTTCTCTGCAGAGACAGCATGGGGTACAAGTACAGAAAAGTGAGGGATGGGGGAGGGTAGGGGGTGCAAGGTCTGGTTAAAAGGAACAATCTCTGGATAAAACAGCACTAAGAAAAGCAGAGGAGGGACCTACCATGCATGCATTTAGACCCAGGAGTCTACAGGCTGAGGTTTAACATCACAAGTGTCCACCAGATTCACCGCTGGTCTGTTAGTCCTGACAAACTGTTTCCTATTTGTGTCATTCTGCAGTGACGGGAGAAGGGTTAACAGCAAAACGAGAGTTAAAAAAGTGACCCATAGGGAGGCGTGTGAGCCAGTGTTAGTCTTCACACTCACACGAGGAAAGCTTCCGGGCAGGAGAGTAAAACAGAGCCAAGACATGCAAAACCAAGGCAACGGAACATTTCAGACAGCAGAGAGTGCTGGGGACAGCGCCTCCTCAAGGTGAGGCAAGGCACTGCACTGGCTGGTGACCCAGGGTAAACAAGGCATTGTTGGGTAAAATGATCTTTATCTCTGTAAATTTGTGCTAATCTGGCTGTTGATAAAACAATTCCAAGTCAACGCATTACATGGAAACTTCTGGCAAGGCTTTGCTTTCAATTCCAACTTCAATTCCTGATTTTCTTCTAAACAGAACTGAAATAGCCTGGAAGCTAGATAGCACAGAGTAGATCCAGCCATCTGCCAAGACGCGATCATTTCATTTACAAGATAACTGTGGAAGAGGAGGCACCACATTAGCAAACGAGACTTCCCTGCACGGCTAGGTAATTTCCATTCATCTGCAGAACCTGTTAAGAATGCGCTAAATTCATTCTCCACCCTTAACTAGCACATCTAGACCCAAATTCTGACACTGGCTCCATGAAGGACCATCCTTTCCTGCAACACTGATGTAACGATTGATCAGAACACACCAGATACTGCAGCTCCGTTCCGTCTTAGGGACAGAAGCTCATTTACACGAGCTGCTTGAGGAAATAGCGGAGCGGGTGGTTAATGACTTCTAAATCTTAGAGCTGGTACTGTGAATAAGCAGAGCACCGCATAAGTAGAGCGGAATTGGGCCGCATTAGTGGCGTGTCACCAGAATGTGAAGACGGCAGATACTGGCCGCTTACAAGAATTAATCAAGGCGGCCAGGTCTGTCTATCTTACAGCGGCTCACTGTGGAGAGAACGTGAATAATGACATCGCAGGTTAGCCACCGCTAATCACCCTGTCCAGCACATCCCGGGCAGCATCTCAGAGACTCCCGCAGGCTATAATGTACCTTCAACGGCTCCCGTTCTCCCAGGTCACTTGACACATCCCCGCTCTTGTACTTGCAGTCCTTGTCCTTCTGATCGATGGTGGAATATCCATCTGTGTAGACAAGATACAAGGGTTTTGGACTGCAGCTCCTCTTCTTGAAGAACTTAACCCAGATGTGTGCAATAGACTGAAAACTGAAAAGTCTTGCTGACAGAGCATCGCCTCTAATCTCACCACCCGAGCTGCCTACAGTTATGGCGTCTCAATGTTATATTTGATTCTGTAGATTCTGAAGGTGATGTGAGAGGTTCCTGGGGACCAGTGCTCTTTATGACCAAGTTTTAGTGCTCAAAATGGTAAAACGTGGCAGAGAAACAGATTTTCGATGAGCTAAACAGAAACTGGGGCCCCAATTGCACATCACTCACTGAGATCATTTTCACAAACACTGATAAACCCGGACCGATAAACTCACTTCTAACACCAGTATCAGCCTTCACAACCTTCCCTGGCGCACGTTCGTTTGGAAGGTCTCTGGTGCTTCAAAACAATTAGGACCTCTTTGGCAGGTCTGTATCACTCACTGGCAGGCCTGCACCATGCGCTGGTCTGTTTCCTTCATTGGGAGGTCTGTTGGGGCTCCTTGCAGCTGAGACCCTACTGAACACTACGCCTGTTCAGCGCACTATCCAGCCTCTAGCTGTCCTCACTTGGTTTGACCCCTGGGGTTAAACCACAGCCTGCACCTTCAAAGCCTCCCCTCCGGCTTTAGAACGTCCACCAAGCCGGCTTCTCCATAGTCACAGATGGATGTTACGATACAAAACCTCACCCGACAGCCTACATACAGCAGTCTTCGACTCATGTTCCTCTTAGGCGCTTGCTGCTTGACAGCCACACCCAGAGACACATCTCGTTAACAGAGGGCTCGTTTGGTCGGCTAGCAGGGGGCTCTATATGAGAGCGTATCCATGCACAAACCACTTCCTGTTCATTGCCATTCCCCAAGAAAACCGTGGTCTTAAGCCCGTAGCACGAACGGAAAATGTTTTCAGGCGAATGAGACGCTCTGCCGGTCGCTCTTCGCCGTCGTGGCTTGTGGAGCAGAATGAGTGGAGGTCAGGGTGAGTAGGTACGGCACGATCCGACTCCTTACCTGGATCGAGCTCGTCCATAGGTATCATGTCACCACTGACTGATTTCTTGTTGCCTGTAAGGTATGTATACACACCGTTTTTACATTATCACAACAGCTGCGCTGCTGGACACTGAGACACAGTTCAGTACCTCCATCCTTAGTTCTATGTGAATCACAGCGTAGCGGGCGGAGGGAATGACAGGGCATGCGGAAATGACGCGGCGGGCAGGCGTGGAAAACAGGAAGTGGAATGAGACATGTGGCGCTGGCGAGGGGCAGGACCTCTCCGTCAATGAGATGCGTTTGATTGTGGGTGACTAGCTCTCGCACACAGCCTGGTGATTCGGTCATGAACGTGTGGAAACACCCGACACTCATTGTCTACAGCAGTGTTTCCCAGTCCGGTCCTGGGTCCATGTTTTTGCTACTTCCCAGCTCCCTTGTGGGCTGTCTGAGTCCTCAGGGACCAGATTGGGAAATGCTGATCTATTGGCATCCAAGCTGCTGGCTGCCCACAGCCAGGGCAGAGGATTTGCTCAGACCAGGACACGCACACGGCAGGCAGGCAATGGGGTGAAGCAGCGAGGGGGCACACCAGGGTACCGCCATCATTAGCCAGCAAAGATGAATACTCCTCAGGCTTCCCCATGGCAGGCTCCTCCCCTAAGGTGGGCAACCCCTAGCTGTGATGTCACACACTGCATCACACGCCGGACTCCTCAGAAGGTCAAAGTTGGTGACTGACCTTGATTCTTCTCCATCAAGGGGAGGGTGGTGTCATCATAGGCAGGCTTGTTACTCCTGGTCCCCTTGGCCTGGCTAGTGGCAGTGGGCTGCAGGCCAAGGTAGGGGACACTCCATTACCATGGGGAGGGGCTAGACCAGGGAGGGCGGAGCTCTTTGGGGTGCCATACCTGGAAGTGCGTCTTGCTCCAGCCGTCCTTAGCAAGGCTGTTCCTCAGCTCTTTGTGGCTCCACACGGCCTGCAGGACATAGGATGCTGCCTTGGTTTCCCTCTGGGACTGGCTGTGGAGGGTGGGGCAAAAGGAATCAGTGGAACAGAACTCAGAGAGATCCTCTCGGTGGATTCCAGGGCTGGTGTCTTGATGGGGCTTCACTCTACCCTGCCACGTCCAAAACCCTTTCCAATAATTTATTCCTTTCAAAGTGAACTTTTAGCGAAAGGAATCTGTTGAAAGACAGCTAAATGTAAACGGGAAAACCAAAAGTAAATTTTACAAATCCATCTGGAATAGGACAATAAAAGAATGCTTAGAGCTCGTCATCAGCCTGTGATCCTTGACATAAGGACCATGACTTGACAGCAGAAGAGAAGGTCCAGTACTTCCTGGAGAGCCCTGCCCCACCCACACCTGGTCCGGTTGACGGCCACCAGCTTCTCCACAGCCTGAGCCTGGATGAGAGAGCGGGCGTTCTCCGAGCTGTCCGTCACGATCTCGTGGATGGTGTTGAGGACAGCCACCACTGTGTCCTCCTCCAGGTTCTTGGCTGGCCGCTGCTGCCCGCTGGGGAGGTTGCTGACCAGGTCTCTCATGGCGTAGCTGCCTGTGGGGGGGGGCGCATGTGTGACAGGTCCATATTTCCGAAGTGTCCCCTTCATGTGACCCAATCATCCACGCATCATGCAGCTGTTACCTATCAGGTCTTTATTGCGGCGATCCATGGACAGGTTCCTCAGGGCGATGGCCACCGCCCGCACCACCTTGTCTGAGTCCGAGCGAAGCAGTTCCACCAGGATGGGCAAGCCCTTCTCCTTGCGCACCGTGGCTCGGATGTAGTTGGACCACTAGGGGGCACCAGAGAGACAGTTTTCAGTGAGGAGAGCTGGATGGGCGTGAGTGATTCACAGTGTGACTTTATATGCTGTCGGCTCACAGGGAAAAAAAAACACGTGTGTGTTAGTAAACAGTGCGTTTTCCCTTGTAATACGTACAAACCGAGCTGTCCAAGAATTACTTGGCTTTGGTTTGTTGCAAATAACAAGTTGTCTCAATTATACATAAATGGATTAATCTGAAACACTTGGCTTTGATATGAAAGAGCTCTCAGCAGCGCACCAGCAAGTCTCCAGAGACACAATTAAACCAACGCAATGCCAGAAGACTTCCACTGAGTGGCAGCAGAGAGTTGGCAAACAAATAATCCAAGATATTGAAAATCTCCCGTTAATGCACAAAAAGACAGGACTGAATGATCTCTACTTATACAATGTGTCGGCGAGCCAATGCTCTCCCCCCCCCCCATGCCCACAAAGGCGAGCTCTGACCAAGGTGTCCGGCAACCCCCGCCCAGGCCCACTCACAGTCCACTGGCCCGCGCTCAGGTTCTGCAGAGCCCCGGCTGCAGCCTCCAGCGTGTTGTAGTTCTGGCTCTCGGTGAGCAGGGACAGGTAGAGCCTCACCACCTCGGGCTGGTACAGCAGCTCAAAGCCTGTCGGTAGGGGGGCACGGACAAGAGGGTGAGATGCCAGATATCCCAGAGCTCACTGGACAAAGCAGGGCTACAGCCACAAGCAGACAGACTGAATACTGGAGAAATAGTGAATTCAGTCATTAAATATGGAACAGCCGGACGGCCGCATTCAAACAGGGTTACAACTTTTAAAAAAGGCCCCCACACATTGTAAGGGATTACAGAGTCCCATCCGGTCGAGCCCAGGTCATGGATAATTCATATAAAAGATGAACCAGGGAAATCTGCCTCCTTATCCCTCGCTCTGTTCAGTTCTGTGGTTCATAATTAGACTTAAGAAAGAAAACCGAAAAAAATCAGTAATACCGAGCACGCCTGTCTCCATCCACTGGCCTGGTGTCCATCAGGGGGCGCTATTTCACAGGAGAATGTCAGCTCTGTATTTAGCTGACGCTGCCTCAGTACAGTCAGGAGACTCAGAGGGTAACCATAGTGTTGAAGTGCTCTTCCATCCATCCATCCATTATCCAAACCGCTTATCCTTACTGGGTCGCGGGGGTCAGGAGCCTATCCCGGAAGCAACGGGCACGAGGCAGGGAACAACCCTGGATGGGGGGCCAGTCCATCGCAGGGCACACTCACACACCAGTCACTCACACACGCACACCTTGAAGTGCTCTTCCACATAGATAAAGTACAAGGAAGTTCACTGTAAAGGTGTAAGAACGGCCTCGTCAGATCGCAAGCCAAGCGAGACACGCTGCAGGGGTCCCAAGGTCACTCGGCTGCCCCAGGAACCTTTAGCTGCAGGGATTAGGAAGCTTTAGTCAGACTTCTTTTCCAAGCGTGTTTAAATGTGAACACTTTGCCCAGTTGGGGTTTCGATATCCGAGAGTTTACTGCATTAGATAGAGCTGAGGTTCTGGGAAGGAATACTTATTCTTTGTTTCCCTTTATGTCAGCCCTGCACCCATCGCACCCAGACCTCATGCATCCGTTCATAACACATCTGTGACGCTCCTGTGAAGAGACACAGACCTACTAATGAGAAAAGCAGTGATAATGCAGCGCTACTCCTGCATTGGCCAATAAGACACTGTCAGCCGAAATCAACTGATGATTGGCTGATACATGCATCCATCATGCCCACAGGTGACAAAAACAGCCAATACCAGTAACAAAAAACTACCAGTGGGGGAAAAAATAACATGTTGCCAGGACAGAATATCCCATGAACAAAGAGAGGGGGCGGCACAGAGACCCCTTCTGTCAGGCCCAAACTAAATCAACATTATCGTTTCAAATTGGTTTTAAAGGTCATGTCATAAATATCACAGATATAATCTATGTACATATTTAACCTCCCAGCATCCTGCTAGAGATGAAATTTCATCTTTTCCTCACGCCTGTTATCACTGTCATATGTGAGTTCTTCTCACACTCCGGGGGATATGACAGAATCAGCTGCAGAGGCGTCTGAAAGAAACGGATACTAATATGCGCCCCGTCTGAGCCAATCAAACGAGCCGATTGGCTTTTCCTGTGCAGTTTCAATGAGGTAAATTTAATGGCAGAAATGGCGGCCTTGTGGGGTTTCTGCTAGGGCAAACTAGCACCAAGGCTGGATCAGCCTCAGCGTCCATCTACAGAAAGGAGCCGCTTGGTTCTGACTGCAGGGTGATCACGTTCCCGATTGCACATCTACAGAAAGGAGCTGTAGATCCCAGCCGAACACAGAGCAGGCAGTGAGGGAGCGGAGCCCCACGCTCACAGTGAGGCCACATCATGGCATTGCGCTGCTGGGACGGCGGGCATGAAAGCCGCCCCGATTTCCCACTCAACCGGAGCCCCCACAGTAGCAGACAAGGCTAGAGGGAGCGGTCAAGGGGTCCTGGGTTGTGAGGAGGTTTTATTGATGTTTGCAGAGGAAAAGTGACATCCTGGGGGGCTGAAATGTCCCCCACACTGTATTCAGATGGGGAAAACAAGACAGAAGGAGGCTAATGGGTGAGGGGGGGGGGCAGGAAAAAGGAGAACAGACACATCATGCAGTGAGTCTAACAGCACACGAGTGCCAGCTGGTTCTGTTGCCATGGAGACTACATCTCCCTAAAACCAACAAATATGTCCATTAGCAATGAGACAGGCAGCCTAATGTGCAGCAGGAAGCAAGTTCTGTAAACAGCATCCGTTTATTTACTTAATTTTTTATTATGACCGCAGTCACACACAAGGTGGCGCTCTGGTGTTTTATGGCTCCTCTCTTAGCCTCGTTATTTTCCCAGTGCGACTTCGCCTTAAGAGTCCAAATTATCCGTGATGGTTGCAGGATCTTATGGAGCGCGTGCACTCACATACACACACGGATACGCACACTCCTCTCCCCATGGGTTAGTCTGAAGTGGTCACGACGCTTGACGTGAAAATACGTCGTGAAATCGGTCTCAGGTCGGCTTGGATTCAGTCTCCCTCCTAACTCTCGTCATCTCCTCTACGCTTCTCCGCTCTCGGCCAGTGCTGGGGGAGAACCGGCATGGAAACTCAGGGGGAAAGTGCGGCTGGGGTTGTTGGGGGCCGAGCGACAGGTTTGCTAAATGGGACGAGCGACTTTCCACTTCAGCCGCAGTGTGGCTGCACCTGACGCGTCCCCTGCGAGCCTCGGCGAGCCGCTGCCTGTGTCCGCCAGCACGAGAAGCAGAAAGGGGTTCTGGGAATCCTGAGCTGTGTTTAAAAGCCATTTCTGTACAGGGGGAAGAACAGTGACAGCGGTCAGGGTGACTGTGAGGGTGTATTAGTGTGATGGTCAGCAGCGGGTTCGTTTCCCAATCCGGTCCTCACGGACCCAGAGACAGTCCACAGTTTTCCTCTTTCCCAGCTCCAGGTAAAAATGTGGACTGTTCCTGACCTCCAGAAGGCTGTGTGAACACAACACAACCGCAAATGATCTGACACAAGGGAGCGCAACCACCTAATCCGGGAAACGCTACAAACACAACAAAGACATCCAGTAACTACAGCTAAGGGGGGTTTGAGGCCCCCGTATTGGAAACCCAAAAGCAAAGGAATCCTGTGGGTTTCTGGGGCAGCATATAGCCCAAGCTAATTACCCCCCCCCCCAACAATCTTGAGGTTCAATATCACAGAGACAAAAACAAACCAAAATAAGTTAATGAACAAAAGCAAAGTGAAAAGTAAATCTTACTGTGGGCTTCCTTTAGTTTTAATGGTACACTTGAATCATCCTGTGTCTTGCTGAGGCTGGGGGCAGCTGCGGGCGTAAATCAGTCCCAAAATCACCACAGAGCCCCCAGGCTCCTTTCAGTTTGGTGGTATTTATTTCACTCCACCGCCAGCTATACAGCAAAAGTCGTTTCACAACTTCCAGACACGATCTAACAACATAGCTAGAACTAAATTGAATCGGGCAGTGGTGGCTTAATGGTGAGGGAAGCACACTTATAATTGAAACATTGCTAGTTCATATCTCCGACCAGAAAGGCACCACTGAGGTACCCTGGGCAAGGCACTGCTCCCCGGGCGCTGAATTAGCTGCCCCCTGCTATGTCACAATGTCGCACGTGGGTTAAATGCAGAGGACACATTTCGATGTTGTGCACTGTGTGCTGCAGTGCGTCAACAATGGCAATTAATCACTAAATTCTAAAAAATCTAATTCTAATGGTATTACTAAATGTTCCAGGGAGACACTGAAAATTTAGGAGAACTGGCCTGAGGCAGCTGAATGTCACATGGCAACAGCAAGGACAGCAGCAGGGACAATGACAGGCCCAGCAAGAGATGGGGACAGCAACAAGGACAATGACAGGCCCAGCAAGAGATGGGGACAGCAGCGAGGACAATGACAGGCCCAGCAAGAGACAGGGACAGCAGCGAGGACAATGACAGGCCCAGCAAGAGACAGGGACAGCAGCGAGGACAATGACAGGCCCAGCAAGAGACAGGGACAGCAG
>JABFDZ020000044.1:21407947-21422654 GCA_019775955.2 Pollimyrus isidori | reverse complement strand
GTATAACGGTATTGAAACTGATACCGTTGCTATTTTTAGATCCCGCGGTATACCATATTACCGTATTACCGCCCAAGCCTATCCCATACTGTCCTTTTCCTTGTTCTTAATTTGTTCCCCATCAGTCCCCAAGGCACCTGCTCCCCACACTACAGGCCGCTCCCCAAACTCCAGTGAGGCCGGCAGGTTGACAGATTCACGCAAAGTGAGACGGGCCATCAGAGTCGGGGCGGTGATCCCTTCCATTTAAAAGCAGCCATTAATCATGCTGACAGGTCAGCTGGGGGACTGGATGTGACATCACATGACTCACTAATGAATTAAATACACTACAGGGACTAATAGGGACCCTGTAGAAAGGGGGGCCGTTCTCAGAGAAATGTCTTCATTTAAGGCTCTTTTAACATTAATTACAAGACCGTAACAGGCGCAGCACAAGGCTGTAATTAAGACACTTTAATTGTAGCTCTCACTAAACTGGTTCCTGTCAATGTCTGTTTTTATAGGGGTCCGATAAGAATGGGGGGGCCTCCATGGACGCTGAGCACATTGGTCACGCAGTCCTGAGCACAGCGTGGTGTTTCGAAGGCTCCTTGGAAAAACACGCCGCTGAGATTAAACGCTCCCCAGCTGGCGTGTGGTTTGCTCAGCCAGGGGTGTCAGGTGACCAAAAATGAAAGACCCGCACGAAGACCAGTAGCAGGAGGGGTCTTGTCCATGGTGTCAGTGTCGGTATGCTTTCGGGCCTCGTGACTTCCAGTAACCCTGAGATGACCTGAAATCACTGAGGAAGGTGACGTGTGGGTTTGAGACTCCCAGTGCTCCCAGCTCACGGCTTTGGAAATCTTGCATCCTGTGTATTAGAGGAAATGCCCTGCCGTACGCCACAGAAGGAGGAAGCAGTGCCGTGCTCCCAGAAGAGACACCCAGTATCTCACCAAGTATGGGGGGGGGGGTCACACAGAGGACAAAGCGACCTCCCTCCAGGTGGCCTCAGGAGATGAGGTGCCTTCTCCGACGCTGACGTGCTTGAATCACCCGCATTAAGTGATTCCTCTCTTGTCTTTCAGGGACAAAAATATCATCTATTTACATACAAATGCGCCTCTTTTGTCATCCCGCAGACGGAGCGCGTTGTGCACAAAATTACCGCCTCGCACGACTGTCACACACATCCTCACAATCACAGCACTGTCTCCTACCAAACCGAATGACACCTCTCCTCGTGTGACGCTATTCTCCTCAGTAAACTGGGGGGAAAAAAAAAAAAACACGAGAACGAAATGTCTATTCCTGGAGCTGCAGCGTGGAGAGACGGCGAGGCGGACGGGATAAACGAGAGCTTACCTGACCCGGGGCGCCTCCCTCATGTGTCTGCTGTGGTTGGCTCCGCCCACCGTGCGCCGATTGGCTGTGGAGTAGTCGGACTCCAGGTCGTACGGCTCGTCTTCATCGGGGCCCAGGCTGCGGCGGTCGTCCTCCAGGCCGTAGGGCTCGGCCTGGAAGCGTTCGGGCTGGGAGCGGTTCAGGTCGACGGCGCCCCCTAGGGGAGCCTGGGGCTGCGCCACGTGACTGTAGTCGTCCTTGCGGATGGGCAGCGTGTAGCTGTTCTCGGGCCGGTAGCCGCCGGAGGCCATATATGGGTAGCGGGGTCGGTAGTTAACGCCCCGTGACAGGCTACCGTAGCCGTCGGGCAAGTCCCCGTAGGCGTCGTGGAGCCCATAGTGGCGGTAGGGGCCCTCCGGCGTCTCGCCGTACGAATCGCCGTAGTTGTTGTAGGAGCGGGTCAACGTGGACGTGGCCTGCGGCGTGGAGAAGCGCTCTCCGTTCTTCAGGAAGCGCCTGTCGATGGAGTTGGTGTAGCTGCCCAGAGGGGACGAGCCCTCGGGGAAGGGCGCCGCGTCGGGGCCCAGCGGCACCTGGCGCACGGTGCGCGTCGTCACCGTCTTCACCATCTTGGTGACCTGTGGGAACAGCGTAGAGAGGCGTCGTCACCCTGACCTGAGGCTGGCGGTGGGGACGGGGGGTGGGGGGGGTAAAGGCAAACGTGCACAGCGTCAATTTCCACTTTCAGCGCACAGGGTGATGGCTGGCCTGTAGGAGGCACTGTTCAGTATTCAAGAATGGTAGCTGACAGGAATCTCCGAATCTCACTGCGTCCAGGGCCCCCCACCCGGCCCTGAACCCCAGGAGAGACGCCGGAGCCCGACCACACTGAGCAAACGGGGGCAGGAGTTCTCGTCTCGCCAATGGAGACGGTGTTGTTGCTCCACACAAAACACAAATTAAGCCCGTTATTTTATTAACCATGTTAATAACATATAATTATGTTAGCTACACTCATTAGCAGCCCAATAGGTAGACACATTCAGAGGGGTAAATTATACCCTGTAAGTGTCATATGGTATTATCACGTTTTCCATCCTTACAGCTTGACATTTTGGCTCCTGCATATTTACAGGATATGTTGTACGTACTGATGATGTGGAGCTCAATACCACGACCAATTCCGCAGCGGTCAGGACCAACATGGGACCCGAGTCAGGAAACTCCATGGAACCTCCCCCACAGAGATAACTGCCTGATTTATCTTCCAATGCCTGCTCCTCCATGGAAGGATGACAGTTGATAAAAGTTGGGTACACCCTGCTGTAATCTCAGCCACGTAACACCTCGGAGAGTACGCTACCTTGTAATTTCAGCCAAGTAATACCTTGGTGAGTACACTACTCTGTAATCTCAGCCACGTAACACCTTGGTAAGTACACTACTTTGTAATTCCAACCACGTAACACCTCAGTGACTACGCTCCCTTGTAATTTCAGCCTAGTAACTCCTCAGAGACTACACTTCCCTGTAAATTTAACCACATAACACCTCTGAGTACACTCCCTTGTAATTTCAGGAAAGTAATGCCTCAGAGTGTAGACTCCCCTGCAATCTCAACCACGTAACACCTTGGTGAGTAAACTCCCCTGTAATCTCAACCACGTAACACCTTGGTGAGTACACTCCCCTGTAATCTCAACCACGTAACACCTTGGTGAGTAAACTCCCCTGCAATCTCAACCACGTAACACCTTGGTGAGTACACTCCCCTGTAATCTCAACCACGTAACACCTTGGTGAGTACACTCCCCTGTAATCTCAACCACGTAACACCTTGGTGAGTAAACTCCCCTGCAATCTCAACCACGTAACACCTTGGTGAGTACACTCCCCTGTAATCTCAACCACGTAACACCTTGGTGAGTACACTCCCCTGCAATCTCAACCACGTAACACCTTGGTGAGTACACTCCCCTGCAGTCTCAACCACGTAACACCTTGGTAAGTAAGCTCCCTCGTAATTTCAACCAAGTAATGCCTTGGAGAGTACACTCCCCTGAAATCTTAGTTATGTAACACCTCAGAGAGTATGCTCCCCTGTAATCTCCGCCATGTAAATTCTTTGATGTAAGACATAATGATAAATAATGATATAATTTTTATAGTCATTAGAAACAAGTTTCTAACATCACAGCAAACAGGATCACAAAAAGAGGTTGTGAGGGACAGACTGACACACTGAGGCTGTTAAGAGTTTAGTATGAATTTTTTTAATAGCACTCAGCCACACAAGAGGAGCCATCGGAGTACTCAAAAAGAACCCAGCGTATCTTTCAGCACTTCTAAAGGGGCAGGTTGCATTTTAGTTTCTCGCTAATTGAAGTGGTTTGCTGAAAAAAACCTTAAGTTAACAAAACATTTAATTAGAATCGGAAGCTTGATTAGCATGTATTACAAGATTCTCTCTACTTCAATCGTTAATTCCATGAGGCTCTTGTTTGGATTTACACCTCAACAAAATAACTTGAGTGGCGCAATGGGTAGCAATACTGCCAGACACCCCCATGTCTGAGGGTTTAAATCCCCCCTCCGATGTGGGTGTGGATTTGCATGTTCTTCCCCCCTCATGTGAGATTCCTCCTGCAGTCCAAAGACCGGCAGGTAGGCTAATGGCTTCTCAGAATTGTCTATAGTGTGCGTGGTCAGGCATGTAATACATTGGGGGGATGAAATGTCCCCATAATGTCATAAAAACCTGGTATTTTGGCCTCATGGGGACATTTCTTTGCGCCCGTGAGGGGAAAATCAAATTTTACAATAAAATCTTTAAATGCAGCAACAACAACAACAAATAAAAAATTACAACAGTGTGAGTTGACATGAGGACTGTGGAGCGAGCAATCAGCCTCCCAGAGAGCCACACTGCCAGAGTCGTCACTGAGACCCAGCACATGTGTTAGTACAGGCCGAGCCACAGCAAAGCACAGCACAGCACAGGAAAGCACAGCAAACTAGCTCATTACAGGGTCAGGGTCCCCCGTGGTGGGCGTGGCCGGTTTGGACCCCACTAGCGTCTCGCTGACCACCACAGGGTGGTATGTGCGACGTGTGACAGTCTTCACCACCTTTGTCACCTGCGGATGGGTGTATGTGGGGGGGGGGTTATACCACAAACAAAGCAACATTTACAATCCATCTTACAATGTCAGTGAGGTGAATGGGGGGTAAAGTAAGGCGATAGGCTGGCGGTATGTGCTGTATGTCTGTGAACCGTGATGCGTGATCCAGATGCCAGTTAGCCATGATGTGTGCTGTGTGCATTGTACCAATGAGCCGTGGTGACTGTGCCGCGCGTCTGAGAGACGTGGTGCCTGTGTCCCATGACTGTGTGACGTGGTGCCTGTGTCCCATGACTGTGAGATGTGGTGCCTGTGCCACATGACTGTGAGATGTGGTGCCTGTGCTGCGCGTCTGTGAGACGTGGTGCTTGTGCCACATGACTGTGAGACGTGGTGCCTGTGCCACATGACTGTGAGACGTGGTGCTTGTGCCGCGCGTCTGTGAGACGTGGTGCCTGTGCCACATGACTGAGACGTGGTGCCTGTGCCACATGACTGAGACGTGGTGCCTGTGCCGTGCGTCTGTGAGACGTGGTGCCTGTGCCGCGCGTCTGTGAGACGTGGTGCCTGTGCCGCGTGTCTGTGAGACGTGGTGCCTGTGCCACATGACTGAGACGTGGTGCCTGTGCCGCGCGTCTGTGAGACGTGGTGCCTGTGCCGCACGTCTGTGAGACGTGGTGCCTGTAGTAAACCGGCTACATGTCTATAATTATCACACTTCCCATATAGCCCAGGTTCATACTCTAGCTTTACCAAGGTCTACATACTTTACTGCATTACAAACCTTCTGAGCTGAGAATGGGAATCAAACTGACCTCTGCTAGCAGGTGGGACACAGGCTAAACAGCTCTGAGAAGTGACCAGCCAGGGTGACGTAAGGTGGAGCGTAACAATGAACAAACTGTGGTTTAATGGCAAAATAAAGATAGATAAAATTTTTAACTGGTGAGGCCACTGGCAAAGTAAAAAAAATGGCCACAGGAAGTGCTCCCTCCTTACGCCCTGGGCGTGGAACAGCTTGCCGGCACCCTACAAACACGCCACAGCTTCCCCCGACTGTCCTGCATGGAAGAGGGGGGAACAGCTCCCCCGATGGACAAGACAGAGAATATACTAGACTGCCCCACCGAGATCTTCAGAGGACTGCGTTAAGCAGAAAGCGGTCACCTTGGTCTCTGTGCGACGTGTGGTCCCATCATCGGAGGTGACCACGGACACGTGGGAGGTGGGCGTGCCGGGGTCCTCCTCAATGGTCACGGTCTCCTCCACAATCTCCTGAGGCTCCTGCATCATTGCCAGGGATGTCTGGTTACTGGGACTCTGCTCCTGCGAGGAGGGGGGAGGAGTTAGAGGGGGGAAAGCAGGGCAGCAAGGTGCCAGGCCCTGCTCCCCGTACCTGCAGTCTGCACTCACACCCTTCCAGAGTTATAAGGGGGGGGGGGGGAGTTTTTTAAAGTCTTAATTGTTCTTATTTTGGTACATTAATGAGAAGCACCCATGACGTATTCATGTTGTTAACTGCTGACAAGGAACGTTTAAATATCGGTTACAAAAACTGACCTATTCTTAATTGCCTGCAGCAAGGAATCTCAAGAAAAGAGAAAGGAAAAGCATAACAAAGCCCAGAGATCACAGAGGCGCGTTCGGCTCGTTTCGCTGTTAAATCCTGGCTGGCTTTCATGCACCCTTCGTTTGTCCCGCTTGTTTATCGCGCGGCTGTGGTACGGCGGCTTTTCCGGGCGGCACTCCGACCCGCTGCAGTCAGTACTACGGGCTGGCTGGTAGCCAGGAAACGGGGGGGGGAATTAGGTCGAGCCTCACAAGGGCTGTGAAATGGCTGCTGCGTCACTGGGAGCTGAGTGAATGGAAAGCGGCCCGTTGACCGCAGCGGCGTCACACACGGGCGAGACGCCCCCGGTCGTGGTCTGGAATGGAGGGGGGGGGGGGCGGTTCGCAATCAGCTGATGACATGGGTGGAGGCTGGCAGCTACCCGTCAGGGCGGCCCGGTCCCAGCATCACAAAGACTCCCCTTATCGGTCCTAAGGATTTCACGTGTCGACTATAAATGCCACCTGACCCCGCTGACGCCCGACGGGGGGGGGGAATGCCTGTGGCAGGAACACCGGCAGGACGCATACAGGCCTGCCGGCAGAGGAGCCATTTTCAGGCGGGAGAAGGCCGGGCAGAGGGGGGGCAGACCAGACCCTCACCTGCGCCTGCTTGGATTATAAAGGCACTTGGCAGACTGGCATGGAGGTAAGAGAAAATCAGCGTCGATGACCGGGGAGGGTGTGGGGAGGGTGGATCTGTCTTCTATCCACCCGGTAGGCTTTCTGGGATTCTGCTGATCTTCCCAGTAGTCAATGCTGCCTTACAGGTTTCTTAAGGAATCCTGGCATTTCCCGGGTAGGCGGGCAGAACCACGGTCACACGCCACGTGGCGACACCACACATGGTACACAGCTCAACCCACAAACGCCTGGGCGGGGCACAGCCTTGATTTAAGATAGCTGATCGATAGGGCTGACAGCCAAAAGAGAGAGAAAAAAAAAACAACCTTTTTACAAGACAGATTTTATCTTAAAACATCCACCAGTGAAAAACTCTTACTGTATATTAAGCTGCAAAACTTAGTTACTTAGCTTTTAATTGATTTCACTGCACAAGATTCACCTCGCGATTTCCCGAAAAGAGGAACTCGACTCGTTTAAAAGTTCAGCGCTGCAAACCATCAAATTTATATACAAACAATATAACTGAAGTCACAGAATGGAAATAAAGCACCCCCCCCCCCCTTAATAGCTTCTCAATTCACTCCTCAGTCAGGAAAATGGCAAACAGAGATAGTGGGTCAGGCGGGCAGGTGAGACACAGCAGACATAAGAAAATCGATGAGGCAAAAACCGCCCTTTAAATTATACAGGCAGACATTATTGCCGGTGCATCTGGAAAGTTCCCAGCCATTTAGGACTTTAAAAGCACAAAGAGCTTACAAAAAACAGTGACTGCCAACCTTTCATTCATCCATCCCCTACATTTGCTCAGTGTATGCAGGACTTATTTCTGTAAAATTTACTGCAAGAAGCAATCATGCACATAAATAGTCAAGAAAGAGAATTTTTAAAGTAAAACAAGACTACTGCTGGTTAGCGGTCACCTACTGGTTAGCTGTCACCGTAAATCACCTTTCTCGCTCACATTTTAAACCATGTATCTAGCAGTGATTGCTAAATGCCCCCCATAGCATTTATCTCTCTGTAAAAACTATTGGTGTAACCCGGAAGTTTCCAGTTTCCCAGAATTCCCGCCCTCTGACCAGAGACGCTCTGGCAATTATGGGGCCGAACAGCAAGAGGCAGAGTGTCTTCACCGTCCTTAGTGGCTCAGACAAAAGTCTGCATTGTGGCGGCCATCGCATTTACGCAAGACAAACAGCGTGAGCGTGGAGGTCAGCCGGAGGCGGGGAAGCTGGAGCGGATCCCAGCAGCCAGGCCCCCCCACTCCGCGGAGGGGAGCTCACGGACACTCAGCTAGTTAGCTTGTTAGCTGGCCATTTCCTAATCGACCGCGACTTGGACGGGAGGAGTGGGGAGGAAGCCTGATCTGTGCTCCACCTCTGCTCAGCAGGGACAGAGGGGCTGCTGGCATGGAGCAAATGGCAAATGACTTCATTGGCTGGATCCCCCCCCGGGTCACAGGATAGGAGGCCAGCAGCTTTGGCTTGGGGATCTGATCAGGGACTGTGACGTCTTGCTGTCCCCCCTGCGAGCTCCACTGTACACCTCCCTTCATGGGCAAATACGCAGCCATCCCCCCCCCCCACACCCCCGGAGCTCCATGGTGCTTTACCCCAAAGCACCAGCACAGGTCTGTTATCGATCCAGCAGCCGCACTGATGTGCTGCCCCAAGCAACCTCTGACACCAGGAAGTAGAATCCGCACAGTGTGTTCAAATGAGACATTTTTCCTCCTCGAGTTCCACTTTAGAACAGGAAAACTTTTCGGGGTCCGACAGACAGGCTCCTTTAGGTACCAGTTTCATTTAAAAAAAAGGGGTTTTCTAAGATGCTAACACAGACAGGTCAAACAGAAGGATTATAATGAGGAAGGTATGGCAGTCACTAAGGACAGGTATGCTTTTGATTTATGACATAATAAATGTAGATTTTCTCATCAAGGCTTAATTACTGTTTAGACTGCTTCTTCTGACACACGAAAAACCTAAGTGGCCAATCGATCGTTTGAGTTGAACACGAAAGAATCCTCAAAGAACAAAGCAAACAGCTATCAGTGACGGGGGGGGTCACCCATCAGAACACACACAAAAGGAGAGCGGAAGGCGGCTGTGAATTTTTAAACCACCCACGTCTCAGATCCTCCCCACAAACTGCAGCCCCTTCTCCAGGGAAAGTCATGAGAGCTTTTTCAGAACAATGACATTCATTCAAAATAAGGGAAGCGCAGCCATACAAAGCCGACAAAAGGCTCTACATCAGGTTTTATTCATAGATGGTGATTACACAAATAAATCATTAAATATATTACTACTGATTATTAATCATTGCTTCATCTCAATGGATCATAATCAGTAATTAAAGAAATGTATTCCCAAACAAGACGCTAAAGCATTTACCATCCACTGACTAGAATTATAGCTGAGTGACACAAATAAATTCCTCCATGGTGAAAGTTCTGTGGGTGCTGCACAATGCGATGCCTCTGCCAAGCCTGAAAAAGGTCCATCAGTTACTTTTTCAGTTACCATTTAAGTATGATCAGTGGTGGCTTAATAGTTAGGGACACATACTTGTAATCGAAAGATTGCTGACCAGCAAAGTAGAACTGAGATACCCAGAGCAAGGCACCGCCCCCAAGCACTGCTCTCCAGATGCTGAATTAGATGCCCCTCTCCTGCACTCCTTGTGTGTTCGGGCCCCACTCCTGCGTCCCCTGGACGTTTGGGTCCCTCTCTTACTTTCTGCATGTTTGACAGGAATGGCGCATGTGCACATGACACTTAGATAACCTCCACAGAGTTAGCCTCCCTGTCCCGCCCAGCCCCCAACATATTAGCTGACTAATCTGTTAGCACTTCTCCCCTAAGTTCACCCCCAGCCTGGCGCCTCATGCCGTGACCTCCTTCCTGGTGCCTCCCAGCCCCCAGCATGTAGGCAGAATGCAGTAATGCTTGTCCACAGGAGCCAATGAAGAACGTGGCATTAGCTGCTCTGTGGCCAGCAAAGGATGGGACTGCACCCTAATAAACATGATGAGGACTGCGGGTGTTGCAGATTTCGATCCCTCTCCAGAGTCACTCACACACCTCAGTGCACTAAAAATCACACCGAGTCACCTTGGTAACCCCTGACCCAGGCATGGTCTCTATAGAGCTTTGCTAGAGCACAGCTCCCCATTTACGAGCTCTGACAGGCCTCCACATGGTGATCCGGAGGATTCTGGGAGAGGAGTCGTATTCAGTCTGCCTTTACAGATCAGCTGAGCTGCTTTTAAGCCCTACATACTGTATCAATGTCTCTCGGACTCATCCTGCTGTTACCTGTCGACAGACTTGCCAAGAAAGCATCCTTAAAGACTGCAGCATCTGAGGACTAACCATCAACAGGAGAGCAGGCTAATTCCTGAAACGAGGAGCGCCTGTTAGTACACACACAAATACACACACACACACACACACACACACAGCGATACACACACACACACACACACACAGCAATACACACACACACACACACACAGCAATACACACACACAGCAATACACACACACACACAAATACACACACGCAAATACACGCACACACGCAAATACACGCACACACACACACAGAAATACACACACAGCAATACACACAAACACACACACACAGAAATACACAGAAATACACACACACACACACACAGAAATACACACAGCAATACACACGCAAATACACGAACACACACGCAAATACACGCACAAAAACATGCGCAAACACACACACATGCACAAATATAAAGACACACACACACAAACGCACATGCTGCTGGCTGCTCTACACACACACACACACACACACGCGCGCGCGCACAGGTCACGCTCAGTTTGACGCTCAGTCAGCGAACCAGGCTGCCAGTTTAAGACCTCATCCAATCCCACGTGCTAACGGGCTAATCAACCCGACACGCTCGGCCAACACTGGTTCAGTGGGCAGTCACTGGTAACAAAGGGGCGGGGGTTATGTCCGGTCAGGGCAACATTAAACAAAAAAAAACTGTTTAGAAGGCAGGAAAGCAGAACTCTAAAGCAAATGGGTAGATAGCCTTTATTGGCCTTGAGAGGAGTCCAAGCAAGGATACTGTAGGATCAGCTCCCTGTCTCACCTGTGCAGCCTCAGCCCTCGGCTTGGATCCACGCGATTTGCCGAGGTTTGGGAGGAGAATCCACATAACAAAGCCCAACTGAACAACATGCAATAGGGCGAGTGCTGAGTAATCACGATATTCAGCACCGCCCACAGAAGGCCGGTATGCTGACTCTCTGAGGTCACTGCTTTCAGTTCGCGACCGTTGCCCTCTATCACACTTCTAGAATATTCTCAAACAACTTAATACTGAGCGCTTAAAGCCTCAGCAAAATATTTCAAAGGAAGTGCGGCTGCTAATCCGCCACTGGCTTTCCGGCAGAGGTACCGGGTGCAGGGTTCGAGAGGACAAATAGCGGGAAATGTAGACAGGCGTCCGCAGGGGGGAGCAAAAGGATGCAGGGAAGCTGCGGGCTTCTGGAATGTGGTGGCTGACCCCCCCCACCCCCAAGGCCGTGTCCCATAACATTAACTGTGCACTGTGGAGAACAATAGTGTCCAAATTCCCTCCGCCGCTGCCTGCATTCCTTCTGAGCCCTAAAACCACTGTCGACAACCCTGAGCTAAATGTTTACGCGTTACTAGAACTTTCTGTACCCTGTAATCTGAGGCAAGCTCAGATTCCAAAAATGCAAGAGCCAGGACAAGAGTCAAACAAACAACTCGACTTCAGCAGGAAGGGAAACTGACCCAACATTTGGTAACGTCAGCAAATACAAAAAGGCCATACAAAGAGGCTAGCAGAGAGCCAGGTAGTGAAACGTGGCAGAAGCACCCACTGCCAAGTGTTTGGCAGTAACACCGAGACCGCTGTCATGTAACAGGTACGCCTCAAACATCAGCCGGCAGGAGGAGCAGTCAAAGCTGCAGGGATTTGGGCTGTCTGGCTGTCCATTCGAGATCGCACACAACCAGCAGCATGATGGTTGCCGACATTGACTTGCAACCTCAAGGTTGCCCTAAAGCGGGAGCTCTGGTAAGAATGAAATGAAGAATGAAAGTTCTATAAGTGGGTGAAAGTAGAAGATGTTTTTTTTTCCGCTTCGGAGGAACAAAGAGACAAAAAACAAGTAACGGCAGCCAAGACCAAAAATGGATTTAATTTAAAGAGAGCCCTTAACCACAGTATTTCTCTTCTACTCCACATTTGACTGCAGACCTGCTGGAGGACCGTCCTGTGAAACTGCCCCCTGCTGGTGCTCACCAATCACCACATGCCACACCTGCCTAGCATCTCCCAATACCTTTGCTACCACGAGCTACAATAAGTTCTAGTTTTAGCTTAAAAACAAGCCCCCGTCACCCACCCCCCCTCCAACAAAATTCCTTCCATGTTTAGGGGATTAAGGGAGACATCAGCAAAATTCCTTCCTCGTAGGGTGGCAATGCGTCAGACTCCTTTGGAGGAGAGAGGCAAAGCATGACTTCAGCTCTTTAAATACCTGAATGACAGGAGAGATAGGCACTGGCAGAGGAGGAACTTTAATGAAATGCTTTTGAGATGACGACTGAATCCTGACACTAGAACCGGAAGAGTTTCATGAAAGACCACTCCTATACCAAGCGCAGCAGATGGAACCAACATGTGGGTGTCTGTTCCAGGTGCAGCTAGGTGCTGCTTCCCAACATTCATTTCAACCTCCCGAATAACACCTGAGATGCTCCACAGACTTATTTGCTAAAACAAATATCGAACCAGTCTTGGTCTTTACGAACCAAGAAGCTAAAAACCAGAAACAGTACCAGTACCAGAAACAGAACCAGAAACAGTACCAGTACCAGAAACAGAACCAGAAACAGAAACAGAAACAGCACCAGAAACTTCAGATCTTGCATGCTGAAAGATGGGTTTGGTTAGAAATTGTCATCCTGATCGAAGAACTCCTGTGTAACCTTTCATTCTAAGGCACCTCTTTCTGGGCTGCAAATCACAGCAGTCAAGAGCTTGACGCTTTTGGATAGACACTGATGTTGATGAGTCTCGGGTGTTTTTGAGTCGAGTCTCTGTCATGGGAATGGTGCGCTTAAGATCATGGATGCTTTCATACCGCTTGTGCTCACGCATTTAATTTAAGAAGTGATCAAACCTAATCCCGGGTGTAGAAAAAAACAGCAGCTAAATGTGAGCATCGCAGCACATATAGCATGGATAGCATGGTGTCTGCAAAGGTAACTTCCTTAGGGAGTGACTCCACGCATCAGTCAGCCAGCTACAGCACAGCAGGCCCGTGTGATTCCTCCTCTGAAGCTCAAACGATGCTCTACGGATGCGAGTGACTCCCAGACCTCTGATGCGCCAATGTGGAACTCGGCAGATATAACCAGAAAGCAAGCTCGCGTGTTCATAAAACTGTACAGCCAGGCCACATAAAAACCTGAAAAACAGCGGTAACCTAAAAAAAGAAAAAAGGAGGAATTCCGAAGCATGACAACAACAACAACAAACAACAAAACTCACTCTGGTGACCCAGAAGATGAGGAAGCATCATATGGTGAGTCCGGCTGGTCACCGCCCACGGCAAATGCACATTCCAGACAGCTTGGGGGAAGACTCTCCAGAACAGGGCTGAGAGCTGACCCACTTTGCCACCCAGACTGGCGGCAACGACGCTCCGACCCAAACCACACTCGCCACCACATTAAAAACAGACTGTCTGCACACCAGCAGCCGTCGCACGCCCTCCGAACAGGGCCGCCGCCACGGAGAAGCTCACTAGTTACTAGTGAGCCAGTGCTCACTAGGATGTTTAGAGGGGACCTACACCAGCACACTGCAGGACCATCAACCAACCTCCATACGGGATAAATGCAAACACAAAAGGAGAAATTTCTCGCTCAACAGTGTTCTATTCCAGGTTGGGTTCCCCCGGCTAATGCCAAGAAAAGTTTGGCCGGGTGGGAGAATCAAATAGTTTTTTGTCAGCCTAACGATCCCATTGTCGTCCAGGTCTCCATGGTAACACCCGTTCACTTGTACCCTGTCCGGAAAATCCTCCACAGGAACCATGAGAGCGTCGACGTTCCTAAGAGACTCCGATGGGGAATTAAAAAGTAAAACCTCTGTTATTCTTCTGCTGCAGAGGCTGAAGTCTGCCATAGGCATTAAGATAGCGTTAATGCTCACCGAGGAAACACTGTTACTGGTAATAAAAAAAAACAGACAGGACACAGTGCCAAGGACACCAAGCTATTGCAATTCACTGCTATTTACGACCATCCATTATTACTCTTATTTAAATTCACTACCAAAGGATTTCATTTCAGCTAGCCGTCACGCTGGTCTAATAAAACATGCGGGACCGTCCTCACAGAGGAACAGGGGTGGTCATGCTTCTCCAGGCACCCAAAAGATAAATAAACCAAAAAAAATACATAAATAAATAACTCATGAGCAACATTTCTGAAGCTGTAGCGGTCTCCCCCCGCAGCGGGACATCAATATTCTTACGCTAAAGCAGCCACATCGTTCGCAGCGGGTGAAGGAGTGGATATAATCGCGTGCCTTTCGGGGGCTTGATGCGGCGAGGACACGGTAAGATGCAACACGCTATTCGGAGTCCGGAAAACAGGCGAGGAGAGGGACAGCAACAGCCCACCGCCTGCTCGGCCGTGTGAATTCTGATTTTTTTGTTAGATCACCTCCCTAAAAAATGCAGACACCCAGACCATGTATTAGGTCTCAGATTATACGTAGTCTGTGGCACCTACTCCATAAATCCCGTCTTTGTTGTTATTCAGGCTCCCTTTTCTGTCTGGAGGTGTAGCGAGACTCATTAGGACTAAAAGAGATGGCAATGTGGGGGGCTAGGGACACATGCCACACTGGCCCAATTGAGGGGAGGGTCCAGCCTTGATTAGCTGTGAGAGGTTTTTCCAAGCCACTGCTCTACACTAGTT
>JABFDZ020000044.1:21355839-21368007 GCA_019775955.2 Pollimyrus isidori | reverse complement strand
AACCGTTAACCTGTAATTGGCCTGAAGAGCAGAACATAAACACACCAAGTGGGGGAAAAAAAAGAGCTTCCCCAAAATGCAGACAGTGCCCCCGCCCCCCCCCCCCCCCTGCAAAATGGAGAGGAAGGGATAGAAAGAGGAGTAGATGGGATGAGGTGGAATAAAACAGTAAGAACAGGCCATCCAGTTCACAACACACAGAAAAACTAAATGATCCCCAGTGTTACTGGTAAAGTGCGACAAGCTTAAGAACTCAGACCAGCAACCCAGTGTTGTTTCCATGGCATGTCAGTTTTTACAGGAGCTGTGCCTCATGAGAAGGAATCTTTAAGGCACTCTAAAAAGGAGAGAGCGCCCCCATGTGGAGGGAGGGAAATGACAGCCACCATGGGTAGGCCAGTCCCCATTACTCCCCCAGCTGCCAGCCTACACAGAGGACATTTAGCTAATGATGCCCCCCCCCACCCCCAGGACATTTTTTCGCAACTCCAAAGTGACTATTAAACGAGCTTTTCATAAATGAACTGCAGAAATTTAATTAAAACCGACTTCGCCTTAACTGACTGAGGTTTAGCGATGACCTTGTTCCTTAAATCACCGTGAGGGGACAAGTGAGCAGTGCGGCTGCTGTTTATGGCCCCCGTCTTAATGTTATCGCTGCTTTTTTTATCATATTAAATATTTTTACCAGAGGAAAAGACACACTGACCCCCCTTTTATTCCAGAGGGAGTCTGCCTACCCACAGCCATTAAGAAAAACACTAACGAGGTTTCAGTTTCCAGCCTTCCCAGTCCGCCAGAAGGTCTGAGAGGTAGTAGCACATCAAACCAGGGGAAAGCAGGAAGGTACCAATGAAGATACCCATTAAATGCAAAGGCGGCACAGTTTGCACCACCAGCCCCCTGTCTGAAAGCCCCGCCCCCTAGCTGTTGGCTCTGGGTATCCCTGAGCAAGATGTTTACCTTACCCTGCTCCAGTTTGATGTTCAGCTGTAGAAGTGGGTCATAAACGGTCAGATGCTTTGGATGGAGGTGTCAACTGTAAGAAGTCAGAAGTAATTAAAATCCCGAGTCACGTAACTCATTTGCCGCGTGTCAGACTGCGCAAAATCACGATAGGAAGACTGGCGGGCAGGAAGAGACGACATCTCACTTATACACCTAAGACCAAGTCAGCTCGGGGCTCCCTCACGCATCACAGCCGCGGCAGACGGACGGCCATCTCGCGGTTTGATGTTCAAGTGTCTTGATAATAATTACAAACAGCTTGGCGTCAGACACACCGAAAACGACCATGGGGCTGTGGGTAACCCTCACCCCACACTGTACACAAACACACATACCCCACACTGTACACAAACACACACACACACCCCACACTGTACACAAACACACAAACACACACACTGTACACAAACACACACACCACACTGTACACAAACACACAAACACACACACTGTACACAAACACACACACACCCCACACTGTACACAAACACACACACACACTGTACACAAACACACACACACACTGTACACAAACACACACACAGTACACAAACACACACCCCACACTGCACACAAACACACACACCACACTGTACACAAACACACACACACCACACTGTACACAAACACATACCCCACACTGTACACAAACAAACACACACCCCACACTGTACACAAACAAACACACACCACACTGTACACAAACAAACACACACCACACTGTACACAAACACACACACCCCACACTGTACACAGACACAGAGAATCCGCCATTCACCAGCAGCTATCAGTCTTGGGGAGAGAGAGTCATCATTGCACCTAGACATGAAGGTAATAGAAATTCTCACCCATCCCTAAAAGAGCACACTGCTTTCATCTGGAAGTTCTCTTTCAGTTTGGACACATAAAACAAACTAGAACCAAAACCAACAAGAAGCTGCCCATCACTGCGGAGAGTTGACTGTGATTATGGGGGACATTAGGTGAATTATAAGGCTCTCTATAGAATAGTCGCCTGTCCATTTTTTTTTGCAAACGGACAAACCTCAGACAGGTCTAGGTCCCACAGAGGTTTCTGATGGACCCATCTCAAGGTGCTAAAATATTCATGAGGGTGCTAACAGCCTTTTAAAAGAGCCCAGGGTCACAGATATTGGCCAACTTCCAGTGGCTTCATGACTGAAAGAGAAAATGCTTGTTTCTGAACACAATTAAGTCTCAGGTTCTCAGAAAAAAAAGACTTTAGAGAATCTTCACAAAAATGATTGTGTCAACAAGAGAAGCAAAACCTTGACTCCAAATATTACTGAAGGGAAATCCGGTCCCCTAAAGGTGGGTGCCAGGGGCCACATTTAAGCAGAATAAAAACGACCAAACCTTTTTAAAAAAAAAAACAACCAAACAAACAGTACCTTAAACCCCCCCCCCCTCACTCAGGTAAGCTTTTAGAGATCAGCTGCAGCCAATCAGATAATGGAAAGCTGACAGTGCTGATGGCTGTAAAAGATTGTTCAAAGTGCATTTGTTTTGAAAATGGATCGATTTTCCGTACATGATGCCTGACAGGCCCATACGTCTTTGGATTCCTCTCGCTTCAGCAAATCTAATTTAGATAATCACACGGGACGTGGGGCCTCACCCTGTCGCACCCTAACCCGCGTCCATCCATCTGGACCACTCAAGTCCACGGAATAATTAAGCATATCCTAAAACGAGGGGAAGACGGATGGCCACTCAGGGGTCACACTGGGGGCGGGGTCACACTCCAGCCCCCTCAACCTGATTAACAGGGCTTTGGTTAGACGAATCGCCCCACTGTTCCAAATAATGGAGCAAAGACCCGAGAACATGTAATCTGGAAAGTAGCGTGGGCTGGCGCTGACCCTACACAGGCTAAGAATAGGGGTACACCCCCTCCCAGACCCTCTAGCGCCGCCATCAAGATTATTGTTCAGGGGAGACCAAATCAGGGGACATTACTGTATCGCTTCGAAAAAATTACCCTGTTCAAATACTGCCCCAGTCTTCCCTATGCAATGCATATTGCACTTGTATGGTTAGCAAAATAACAAACAGTACATTACTATGGATTCTGATAGTGCTGTATTTAAAGTAATAGCAAAGTGCTTTGCCCAGCTTGTGCATTCTCTACACACTACACAGAAACCTGCAGCTCTGCATGAAAATACTGTCCTGCCACTGGATGATACTCTTGTCTGTAACATGTGCTAACCAGAAAGTGATCTTTGACTGTCCAATGGGGATCTTTCAGGGGCGGGAATTTTAAATTTAGCCTATCAGCCTCTCCCCTCCTATAGTTCACCATCGTACTCATGCCCCTCCCCTGGTCAGCTTCCACTCACCTTATGCAGATGAGAAACAACCATAAAAGTGACAGTGGATGTTGGCATCCAAACCTGAAAGACCACATACCTCACACTCCGATATTTTTTCCATCTTTAAAGTACACGTCGTGCATTAAAAAGACTGTACTTCTTCAACTCAAACCTGGTTTCATTCACGTCAGAAGACTGGATTGACCTGAGGTAAAACCTTCAGATGTTCAACGTCTGACATTTGCAGAGATCTTCAGACACCCAAGCAGGTCAACAAACGGACACAGACGGACATCCCACCTCACCAGTAGAAGGTTTAAAGCCGTGTAAGTGTCACTGTAGACTACAGAGCATTCATCCGCTCAGGCTCTGACGGTGAAATCAGCATTACGGACCAGCAACTCACCTGCTGCGTGCTGCAGGCTTGTTCAGATTTCGCCCTTTCATCCTCTCGGGGAAGCCCTTTCCCTAGAGAACTTGGATTTTATGGTGAACAGGAGACCTGATCAGGGAGATGTGCTAACCTTGAGCCTGAGAGAGAGGAGACTCAAACCTTTTAAAATCAAAGGAGTTTCTGTGCAGGCAAATGCCAAGTCATCTATCTGGTGACCATGGTGACAGCGGAACATTCAGGACCGTAGGTCACCCAGGCTGAACAATGAGCCAATGGGAGGTGTTACTTAGGGAGTGGTGTTATACCTCACGCAAAAAAAAACACAAAATGGTGGACAGGAGCGGGCAGGGGGCTAAGAAAACAGCACAGTATACAAGAGGAGTTACAGCAAAGTACTTTAATTAATTAGAGGCTTATGTAAATCAGGACAGAGTTGGACAGCTGTAGGACGTAAAGATGACCCACAATTTTAAATCCAGCCTTCAAAAAAAAAAAAACACGTTGCAGTTCCCCACTGAGGTTCACAGAGAAAAAAACATGAAACATTAAAATTAGGTTTGAAATCCAGCATTTTAATCCCTCAAACAATATAACAAAGGCAGCCGGCAAGGGAAGAGAATGGTGATGGGAATCTGTGCTGGGAACGTTCTGGAAACACAGATCCTGCTGCTGCCTTTCCAGGACACAAAGACGCGCTCTTAGCTCGTGTCACAAAACATGTCCGCTGTCGCCTGTCAGTGCTCTCGTAAAAATTCATATATAGATATATTTACAAATGACGATTCCATATCGATTTCAGATTTCAGGATGTCTGGAGGACGCTTTGTGATGTCTGCGCGCCTGTGAGGCCAGAGGACACAGGAAAATGGAGACCCAAGAAAGAGATAGCTTTGCTAAATAGAGGGTAGGGTTAGGCGGGAGGTTGGTTGTGGTGGTGGGGGTCATCGCAAGAAGCTTCATCGCAAGGTGTCTCGGGAATAGACCGCCATGGTTTAGACCTGTGACCTTTGGTCAAGTGGACCAGAAGCTGGAACTTTACGCCTGAGATCAAGACTCCTCTTCCACACTATAGGCACCTCAAAGACCCAAGCAACATGGGGAGGATGGATAAACTCCACAAACACAGAGGACGAGTCGAACCATCAACCCTGCAGCCGTGTGCCACCCCACTGCTACCACACTGCAGACAGAGCAACAGGATTTATTTTTTTCCCTTGCCAACCCACCCGCCCCCCCATAGATGGAGTGTAGCACAGTCCCTTAGGACAGCCTAAGGCAGGGTTCTTCAAATCACGGTCCTCGAGGTCCGAGCCCTGCTGGTTTTCCAGCCTTCCTTTACCTGTGAGCCAGGTGTGAAAACTCTGACCAACCAGAATCAGTGATCATTAAACTACCTACCTGGGAGAACTGAAAACATGGCCTGGATTTGGAATCGAGGTCCAGATTTGAAGAACCCTGGCCTAAGGTAATCTATGGACGGAGAGTCACTGTCGCCCCCTGGAGGGAGGGGCGTGCCACTACAGTGTATACAGTGTACACCAATACTTGACAGCGGTTGTATGGAGAACGGGCACGGCAGGAAAACGGCAGCACCGACTCCAAGCAAACTCACCGTGCGAGGTCTGGCTGGGCTACTGATGAGCACAGCACACGCCTCGACCCCCCACCTCCCCCCCCCCGGCAGCTCAGCTATGAAAGTGGTGTCACAGCGTGAACCCGGAGTACAATGACTCTTTCAGGGTAAGAACCACATGATGTGCCAAATTCCACCCCCAGCAAAAGCAGGGCGACGTGAATACAAACACTGTGTCCTCAGATGAAGTGTCGGGAGTTTCTCCAGCTCAGACGCTGCACCCCTTCCCCCTCGATATCCACTTAAACCATAACCCACAGCCTGCTGGGCTGGCCTCCTTCCAGTGGGGGGGGGAATAAAGTGTAGATCCCAAACACAGCAACAACATGGGAAAATGAACGTTCTGGTATGCGGAATCACTGTGTAATAAAATAGCACAGCGTGATGCCGTTACGGTTCTGGGTAAAGGCGACGCGCAATCCGAGGTTTACAAAGTCGCGACGCAAGAGAGAGGGACTCCGAGAAAACAGAACCACAGCCGGGAAGGTGACAAAGGGCACATCGCGCTCGCAATGGCCGACCGACATGCTAATGAACTGGTGCTAAACAGTATTTAAGAAACGCATCAGTTACTCTCTGCGCTGACGCGGCACTGTCACGACTGGAGAACAAACATCACAGAGAAATACGGAGGGAGGAAAGGGAACGCAGTTACTTCAAAGACACTCGTGGCACAGACGCTCTGAGGCGGCGAATTCTCATCCGGCGGTACACAGGGACTGCCGCGGTCAGTCCGGAGGACCGAGAAGGGATCCACCTCGGCAGCCTTCGAAGGGCTCCAACTGCGCCATCATAGGAGCTTAATGGGACACCTCCATTGCAGCCCCTGCTCTGGGGACGGGGACCCCGTCGTCACACACCGAAGGCCTACGCTGGACCTGATCCGGAGGCTTCTCTACTAACTTAGCGCTGTGTTCGTGAGCCACAATGGCTACGGGCTCACAGAGCGATCCGGTTTTAAGAGGGTGCCAGTTGGCAGTTAGAACGTTCGGCTTGCTGAAGTCCACGTTTGGGATCCCACTGCCGTGCTCCTCCAATGTGGCACGCAGACCCAGCAGCACCGGCCAGAGATAACTCCGACTTAAGGAGGCGCGTCTCCTGGTTCCCCGAGTACGGGCACTCATAATAATGTAGTGCTGGCCGGTAAACTCGGTAGAAATGGGCAGCCGAGTTCTCATCACGGGCCCATATCCCGACCCAGCGTGGCAGGAAGGCTAAGCCTCGCGGAAATGGGGGCCTCCAGGGTAGAGGCAAAGACAACAGGCACTAAAAAAACATCAAAAGAATCTCAGGGATTTTTGCCTGCTGAGGCACCTCGCCGCCGATTCCTCATTTAGTCGCCCCGTCTGGCCGCCTCTGCCCATCGCCGGGCCTTCGGAGCCCCGATCTCGGCCCAGAATCCACATCTCGCTTTGCGAGTTTGCCCCGCAACTTGGTTCCAGGGTCATTTCAGGAAGAGAGACCTGTGACGGCAGGTTGGCGTTTGAAGCTCCGGGGACCCGTTCAGAAGCAATAAAAACCTCATGAAGGAACTGGACGCAAAGCGGGAAGACAGAGAGCGGGGACAGACCCCCCCCCCCCTCCTCTTCAAAGAGTAAAGAGCAGCAGTGGACCTCCTCCCCCAGGAAGAGACAGATAACAGAGTCTTTCAGGGACCATGGGGCGCTGAGCAAAAGCAGCGCGGGGGGGGGCAGGATGAGCCTGCACACTGACATTCAAGCAAAGCCTGGGCCAACGTAGGCAGGAAGGGGAACAGGGGGAGCGTGGGGGCGCTAGTGAGTAACGTGCAAGGACAGCACTGACCGACGCACCTCTGCACAGGGCTGACTGAACACGGCTGAACACGGCCAGGCAGGTGATGTTTAATCTAATTCTTGTGACAAATCACCAGCATCTACACCTGTTCTAGGGTAATGATTGACGGCAGTTAATCACGCAGACGTGACAGATGTTTATCCTGAAGCGTGACAGTTTGTGGCTGTCAGACTTCCTCTGATGTCCAGGTTTGTATCCAACCGCCCCATACAGACACACGCATGCGCAGGCACCACCCCCCCCACACCCACCCACCCAGAGCAGAACGGCCATGTGGCCACAGGGCGTTCCTCAAAACACATTAGCCAGGAGGACTAAAGGGGTGAGACCCTACGGTACAGTACGTCCTACTGCAAATGGTCCCTCCATCGAAATGCATGAATACGCCGATTTATTCATTTCGGCCCCCAGTCTGAGAAGTGATACAGCCTTACATACAGGTCTATAGGTTGTTGGCTACAGGAAAGCACAGTGTGGAAGGGCACAGGGATGCTGAAGGAGCGGGCCAGTGAAAGCAAACACCATCATTACCTGGGATACAGTGTCCACCAGTGTCCCTGTCAGTTACACATCAACACTTTGCCCAGTCAAACCCAAAACAACAACATTACCCAGCCTGCACTTCAGTAGACACCACCTGGTCCAGAAGACCCAATCATATTTCCCCTTCTGAACAGCATGCGACAGACGTGTTCGAATGACACCTTACCCTGCAGCACATATTGACTTCATGAACTACATATAAAAGTGCAATGCTACAAAAAAAAAATCACTACCTCAAACTAAAGTTACTGCATAAATGGTTTAGCAACCAAACACGATCTTTGCAAGAGAAATCTTGAGAAAATGAGAAGATGGGGATTTCTTAGATAGCTTTGTAAATTGAATCGCAAATGAATTGAAACAAATTTGTGTATAAAATCAGCCCATGAAAGGTCTGCATTTGGAACAGGCCATATGGACGAGGTTGCCTCACGCCATCATCCACGAGGAGGGAGGCCCACGATGATCTTTTAACCCCCAAATCCAAGGTGCCATTGGGAAACATGAAGCCTGGAAAAATGCCCAAACCGGCAAACCTGCAACCTGGAAGCTCAGGCAAATTCTCATGACCTGCATGACTCCACACCGAGAGCGCTGAGGAGAAGTCATGTGACAGGTCATGTGACCTTCAGAATGTGATGGAGTTTTAGCGACATCTGTGAATGTGGGATAAAAATAGCCACATTAATCAATGGGTTAGGCTGGCACTTCATTAACAGACACATTCACACATTAATAGTTTAATCTGTATCCTGCTCCAAGCAATGCCAGTCCCATGTGGTTTCCATGGAGAACAGTGTATGAAAACGGTTCATTCTGAAGTGTGAAACATCCTCTCAGAGAAGAACAATGCTAACCTTTGCGATGTATAAAATGAATCATCATCAGCACCATCATCACCAACACCTCCACCTATCATCAGAGATCTAATTTCATCATCCCAGCACAATCAACAGCAGCGGACGAATGAGTTATGCATCTGAAGCATATACAAGCTAGGCTTCAATAATGTGCAATTAAAATTCAAGCTGATCGGGAGAGCAGTTCTAAAGCGAGAACAGTAAACATGTTTGGGGATTTGAATGTCAGTCAAATTCTAAATGACATCTTTTATAACCAGCTGGCAGCATGATGACTCTTAAGGCTGATTTATAACTGGCATTATCCTATGGTGTAGCTACGGCCTGGGCTTCACGCGCTGGTCGCACCACGGGCCGTGCGTCTAGTCACATTGAAGACTCAATGCAGCAGTATAAATAACCTTTCTGCTCACACAGCTTGGAGATTCGAATCCCAAAGTACAATGTTACAGTCACTCACGAAAGGTGCTCTCTCTGATATAATCCATCCATCCATCCATCACTGCAACCGCTTAATCCCAAATAGGCTCCGGTCCCCCCCGTGACCCTATCCTGGGAACAAGGCCCACAGGCAGGAACCAACCCTGGGCAGGCGCCAACACGCCACAGGGTGCACACACACACACACACACACACACACACACACACACACACAGTCACTCGCACACAATTACAGAGCCAACTTAGAGTTGCCAATCAACCAACCCTGCACACTTTTTGACTGTGGGAGGAAACTGAAGCCCCCAGCGGAAACCCACGCGGAAACACGGGGAAAGTGTGCAAATTCCACACGGAAAGGAGCCGCACCCGACCCGAGCACCGAACCCAAAACCTACTTGCTGTGAGGCGGCAGCACTAATCACTGCGCCACCCCCTCATTTAATCACAAATACAAAATAGGTGAGCAGGTCTGAGAGATAGAAGGCATAGTTAAGGAGAGGGTTTTACCAAGCTAACAGCATGCAACTGCATCACAGGATGTCAGCCAGAACATAAGAACTAACAACATTTTTTTTAAATGATCAAACCTTTCATACAGAAATGTATGTCTTTGTTTAAATCCACACTGCCTACAGTCTCCTGGCTGCCATCCTTCGTTCGCAGGGAACTGCCATCCCACAGTGGAGGTGTAAGATTCAGCGAAATTAGATTGTGAACGATTAAAACGTTTCCACAATCTGCCTTTATGGAGGGACTGTTAGTGTAGTGCAATGGTGCACATTCTGCAGTTGCAGAACTATGGCTCATACATATATACAGAGGCTTGGTCTCTCCAGATGAATGTGATGCAGGTGCACAGTTGCCATTGAAAGAGCCCAGGGAGACGGACACAGAAACAGAGATTCCAATCTATGTTTCCCTTTGGAGAGCAGGTGGCAGGGTGGTCATATCTCCTCAGCGCTGGTTTGACTCCTGTCCCGTGCAAAGATTTCCACATGTAAGCTTACTCCACACTTCTCCAGTTTCTCACCTCGGTTCTGAGGCACGCAGATTACGAGACCGAGGGGCTCGTGGTTCCTAATGGACCACGTTACACGTCCCATTCCAAGGTGTTCCCTGCTGGGGACTCCTTGATCACCAGGATCCCGCACCAGTTATAGTAAAACTGACAGAAAAATTCTAATGAATTCTAGAAGCTTCTCGTGTCGCCCGAGATACTATGGCCGAAGACTGCCAGAGACTGGGGTACCAAAACTAAAACGTTCAAGACAGATGTCCGTCCTGCTCTCACAAGAGCAAGATTCAAAATACTGTGAACCAGCTGTCGCTGCTTACTACCTTCATTAAATCAGTTATATACTGTGTACTATATCAGTTATATCATGCTAGTTAGCTTCTATTCACTTCACTAATACACTAATGCTTGCTGGTTTCCATCCATCCATCCATTTTCCATACCGCTTATCCTTACTGGGTCGCGGGGGGTCCGGAGCCTATCCCGGAAGCAAAGGGGAGGAGGCAGGGAACAACCCTGGATGGGGGGCCAGCCCATCGCAGGGCACACTCACACACCAGTCACACACACATGCACACCTACGGGCAATTTGGCAACTCCAATCAGCCTCACCATGTTTTTTTTTGGGACTGTGGGGGGACGCCAGAGTACCCGGAGGAAACCCTTCCTAGCTTCCATAAATTTTAGCCATGTTGTCCTGCTAGCCAGCTTCTTCATCACCTTGACTCCATAACAAATGGGGTTTTATGCCATAGAAATTTCTCATGGTTTAAGGTCACTTTGTACATACGACTGCATCCTCCATGCCCTAGAGTTCTAGACACAACAGAAAATTCTCTTCAGAAAATGGATGGATGCTAATCAGCATGGATGCTAATCAGCATGGATGCTAATCAGTATTTAGTACTCAGAAGGCTGGGGATGTCAGCTGAGGCAGTAGCACTCTAGTAGTATAACTGTAGTTTGATTCTACTGTAAAATCCTCTGACAAGAAATAAAATTCACTGGCAGTGTGTTACAGTTCAAGCATGTGATTTACCATTAGTCTGTGCAGTTTTGGTCAAGATTACCGATTACTAGTCGTAAGTTACACTGATATGGCTAAACATTAATCTTATTGTTAATAGCACTTCACACATTTTTATAATGTGTTGCACAAAAGGCTGCCAACCCCCCCCCCCCATAGCCCTGTACCCATATCTTTGTGGGGACCGTCCATTCATTCCTATGGACATAACCCTAATTGCTACAAGGACCATAAGTAACCAAACAAAATGCAAATCTGGCTTTTTTTTAAAAAAAAAAATAATTTGGAATTTTTAGTTTTTGGACTGTCACCAGTTTTTATAAAATTGAATTTCCCCTTGTGAGGACCCAAAAAGTGCCCCACAACATCAAATTAACAAGTGCTTATCACACTGTAATGATACTCATTCCCCACAATGTAATGTATACAGTACCTGGACCACACAAACACACACGCAGTTTAATGAAACAATTCAGCTGACATGCTCCTAAAAACCTGCAAAAAATACAAATCTCCCTCCTTGTACTTGATTTGGCCACTTTTCTGACAGTCCAACCCAACTGCTACTGATCCCGAAACGTCTTGTACTGGAAAGTCCCCATCAGGCTGGAATTACCCAGTATTCTGCATCGACAGGTTCTGTTTCTGTCTGAACTCTCTCTGCGTGACTAACAGAAAATGAGAGTAGGTAGCAGGGAGTTACACAAATTCTCCAGAAGGCCATTCGGAGATCGTTCCTGCAAGAGACTCAAATCTCACAGATCCGTCCTCCAAACTGGCCTGTGATTACCAGGATGGTGCCATGGCAACAGAGCGCCTTCCGCCTCTTGCCCGACACTGGACAGTTCCGCTGCTATTCCAGGGCATCCGTCAGCTTTGGGACAAAGAGGCTCCCCAGCTGTGCGTGTGCGTGTGCGTGTGTGTGTGCGTGTGTGTGCGTGCGTGAGCGTGCGTGTGCGTGTGTGTGCGTGCGTGTGCGCGTGTGCGTGTGTGTGCGTGTGTGCGCGTGTGTGTGCGTGTGTGCGCGTGTGTGTGCGTGTGTGCGTGCGTGCGTGTGCGTGTGTGTGCGCGTGTGTGCGCGCGTGTGCGTGCGTGT
>JABFDZ020000044.1:21339699-21351681 GCA_019775955.2 Pollimyrus isidori | reverse complement strand
CCCCCCCCCCCCCCCCCCCCCCCCCCCCCCCCCCCCCCCCCCCCCCCCCCCCCCCCCCCCCCCCCCCCCCCGGGCAGTGCCTCCCAGCCCGAACCGCAGAAACGTGCCCCGATAAAGCGCCAATCAGCCGCCCTTTAAATTATCTCTGTGTCACAGGAGCTCTGGAGAGTATCTAAATATGGCGGGAAATGAGCAGCCTTTACCACAGCTATAAACGGGCCGGGGGGGGGCGGCTGCAGGAACAGCTATTTAAAGGCAAACTAGAAAGAGGGCAACCATGACCCGGCGAGCTTAACCCACTCCAGTGGCTGAGGAACGGGGGGCCCTGCTGCCTGGCCAGCTAGCCGGAATCACTGCCGCCTTCTGAAACTGGAGAGCACTGTGCAAAATGTGCTTCTGTTACGTGGATTGGATTAGAGGCCCGGACTTAGAGACCGACACTCTGCACGTATTAGATCTATCCAGAAATCACAAATATCGATAAAGACGAGGCACTGCCCCCCCACAAACCCGAGGCTAACAAACAAGGATGAAGAATATTTACATTTTAGACATTTAGTGGGACGTTTTTGGTCCAGAGCGACATACAAGTGAAGCAAATGGCACATTGCAAATGTAGACGCTGTTAATAAGTAAAACTAGGCATATGTGCAGCTAGGCTGAGCTTCCAGTGAGGGTCAAGGTGCAGCAGAACGCAGTACTGGGACTGGCTCTACCCAATATGCTCCTCTAAAGCAAGAACCTGAGAGTATTAGTGCAAAATAAGAACATTCAGGAAACATAAAAGGGCATCAGGCCAGTAGTGATGAAGCCACACAAGCTGATCATGGCCAAGTCAGCTTCCTCTCAAGGCACTCAGAGCTGGCTGAGGAGTTTAGCCAGGAAGGAGAATCGGGGGACCCTTCCTACTGGAGGCTCTATAGAATCTCCTCGGCGCTTTCACAGCAGCAACTGGTAAAGGATAAAAAAACGAAACATTAACCCAGGGTTGGCTGCATGGGAGTTATAGCCTGTGAGAGTACTAAGGGGTTAAAGGATTCCGCTCACATCAGAACAACGGGCCAGTGATAAAGCACATCGCTCTCTATTTAAAACGGCCGACAGAGGCCACAGGAAGCATGATATGGGCGGGACAGCAGGCTGGCAGGAGCTCAGAGCTCAACCTAAATATAGGCCACATGCTTTAGGCTTTAGGCTTCAACTGCGAGCTGATCTCATAGGACGTGAAGCTGACCCGGGGGGGGGGCGGGGTTTTAGAGGGGGTATGCGACTGCATTTCGAAAGCCAGCAGGGTTGGGGAGAGGCCCGAACTGGGGCATGGCAGAGTGCTGCGTGGCATTGAGGAAGCCGGCCAAACATGGGCTGCTTGGTATCTATAGGACAGACGCGTTTCTAGAACATTCTGAAAGAGGCGGCTGACAAAGACCTTCTGGCACACTCCAACGGCACCTTCCCGGTCGAAATGCACCTTCCCAACCACTTATCATCCCCAAGCTGCCAGCTCCAGATATCAGGACCAGCACGTGAGGCATGGAAACTGTCACTAGGTAGAAATCCACACACAGGAAGCACACTGCAGGCTGTCAGACACACCCCCCCCCCCCCACGCCAACGACGGACGCCGCTCAACCAGCATGGATTAGCAGGCTCCCAGCCTGGGGTGAAGTCATTGGGTGCAGATTTCCAAATGGATAAGGAGAGGAAATAATTACGCCGACAGAATTCTCTCTTTCATGATCTCAGGCAGAGAAGATCAATTTAAAACTAGCTGAAGCATGACCCGCAGCTATTTTAAGACGACTCGCTGATCTTCCAAAAAGAACGTCAGTTAACGACAAAGACGACACCAGACGAGCCATAGCCACGGAGAGACAGTGAGAGGACGCACCTGAAGAACATCGGGGACAGTCAGGATGCACGATTTCTCCCAGAAATGCCACACTGTCTGTTAATTGCGTCCACAGCTGTTCGGAGACAGTCAGGCCTGTGAGGGACTAGCATTGAATTCGCAGCAATGTCAGTACTGAGCCCGACAGGAAATTTTAAAGTGATTTTCTGGCCTTTCGGGGCGGTAAGTTCCAGCTGTCAAAAACTAAACTTCAATCAAACCGAGAAACCTGCCCATTTCAGGACAGCGCAGTGGTAACTGTCTACACTGGTGAGGGCACAGTGTGCCCTGCTGGGACCATGACTGACGGCACAGCACCACAGATACGCGAGAACCCGTCGGCTCCTCTGCGCAAGATCAGGAGCGCAGGGAAAGTTGGGAGGCGGGGTCCGAGAGCACCACCACCGCAGCATGCATTTCCTGCGAGCTGCAACTCTAAGAGAGCACAACAGACAGGTCCGGAGAGGCAGCGCAACACACATCCCGTCTCAACGCGGCAAGCGGACCCCCATCCTGCCCTACACGGATCCCCAGCAGGAGTGACGGGCACACTGTGTGGATCACTTCGCAAACAGAACCGGATGTTCATCTGCCAGCTCACGGCTCAACCAGGATTAGTTAGGTAGGGTTAGGCACGGAGGCGCAGGGAAAAATTACCATCTCTCAAGAGCTGAAGGACTGCTGCTGTAAGTTTAAGCCACACTGGTATCCCGTCCAGAGTATCCCCTCAGCCCAGTGCTCTATGCTGCCTCGGTCTAGGCCCCCAGCAACCAAGACCATACAAGATGGGTGTATGGATGTGAGCATTTTAAAAACCGATCAAAACATCCCAAGAATTCCTTGCCAGCCTTTGACCTCCTTAAAACACCGGCATTTTAGGTGCACCACATATTCTGCATCCGTCGCCATTGCCAAACCAGGATTTCACTTCCAGGTCGTCCTGTTCAAAGTGTAACCCCCCCCCACTCCCCGCCCCCCCAAAGGCCCACTTAGCACGGCATCTTCAGCCCGGAACTCCAGTCATTTTCCGGCGCGCGGTGTAACCCAGGCCAAGCAGCAGGTAACTGGGGTCATGCTGCTTGCCGTCGTCCACCATTATTTTCAGGCGCGTAATAAAGAGCAAAGTCGGCTGGTCGGGGAAACGTACGCCTCGGGCGAGATGAATGGCGGAGGGGCAGAGGCCAGGCATTAAGGCTCTGGGCAGCCCCAGCCCAGGCGGGAAATCTCCAGCGTGCTTTGGGATTCAGGCCCCCCGCAGGAGGAGGAGCAAGAGGAATTATTCAAACGATGGGGTAATTCATTTCGGCTCAAGTTGTTCCTGGTAATGAATAAAAAAAATTTAAAAAAAACCTGAGGGGAAAAAGAAAAGGAAAATTCTTGCTGCTTCAAAAGTGGAAAAGTTCACAAGCCTAATTCAGGCGTTTAAATTTGATGGTGTTATTTGTCCATACTTTTTGGGTTCAGTGAAACAATTTTAGGACAATAAGATAACAGCCAAGTACTGTAATGGAATTGGAAACACACACAGACACAAACACATGGCTCCCCTGTAACGCAAGCCAAACCCTCTCAACATGAAAGACATTCTCCGAAACATGTGCATCTTCTTTGGGCTTCTGCTGACGCGTCTGGAACTCAAAACAATATTGACTCATCTCTGGCAAATGAATGAAACCCCCCCCCCTGGAGGTTAAGTGTGTGCTGGAGAGGGGGGCCTTAGGAATGTAGAGTTGAGCCAAGGCACCTCTAGCTCACTGTTGGCACATAGCAGGTCCATCACTTTGGGAGGTGAAGGGTCAAAGGTCGAAGGCCAAAACAACAGTCCTTGGGGTAACGGCACTGAGTTGGCCACAGGTTCTGAGAGGGTCCATTTCTACAGTAACTGGGAGTCTCTGTTCAAAATCTCCACAGGAAATAGACCATTCACACATATAAAAAGGCACAGCAGTCGAGGAGGGGGGGGCAGTTCAGAGTAAATGCATTTATATTTATGGGGAAAGCTAATATAAACACCCCCAGGCACAAACAGTGACTCCTGCGTTTTTGCCATCAGATTCACAAGGAGACAGAGCGATAGAAGCCCCTCCCCTACAGCAACAGCACCCCCACTTCCCCCCTCCACCAGGTGCAGGTTCACACAGAGCGCTTTCCTGCCACGGCACATCAAGACCAGCCAGATCACAAAGACGTCGGCTGAGGAGCTGCGCTCGGGTGTCGGAGACGCCAACAGTAGCTGAGGCAAAGGACGGCAGCCACTCCCCTCCCCGGACCCAGCGAGGCCTCCTCACTCAGGGCAGTCAGGATGGTGATGAATGAACACAGACATGCCTTATGGGCCATGTTTCAGCCAATCAGGCTCCAGTCTGCTAACAGCTTTTCGAACCCCACGGCCGGCCTGTTCGAGGCTCCCTCCGCCTCAGACACATTTTCTCCCCTATATTCCTGCTTCCAACATGCTATGCAGAGACACCATTTTTAACCAAATAGCCCAATATAAGGCCAGTATGATGCCCAGTCCCTGTGCTGATAAGGTTAATTACACGTTTGGCGTCACCTTTGTGTGAGATTCCCTGTCTAATGATGCCGGTTGGTTATGGCGTGATGGTGGGAGCTGTCTGGGCCAGCGGCATGGAGGTTACTAAAGAAAGAAGCCAAAAACGACATCGCCCAGCCAGGGGTCCTCACAAGCACGGGCGCTGCTTCTAAAGCTCAGCGTATCGCACTGTGAAGGCAGTGCCGTCTCTGACCCGAATCCCTCAGAACCGGTGACTGAGTGGAGAAGATCCGGAGCAGCCAGCCTGCGGTGATGAATCAAAGATGTTCCAGTTTGTCAGAGGGGAGACTGCAGTACCGGAAGGTTCCAGAATGACAGTCAAATGGCAGCCAAAATGGCAGCACTCTGAGGATTCAGGCAAACTCGAGAAGGCCTAAAGGTTAGGGGAGTGCACTCGTGACCGGAAGGTTACTGGTCCGAATCCCCGATCGGCAAGGCACCGCCCCCAGGCAGTGCTACCTAGGGGCGACATGATAGCTGCCCATCGTCACATACGGGTTAGATGCAGAGGACGCATTTCGTTGTGCACTGTGTGCTGTGGCACGTCAGTGACGATTAATCACTTCCACTTCACTTTCAGACTAACAGTCAAACTGCAGCGCAATAACGTTCCAAAATGATGCTCAAAACTGCAGAACCAGAACATTCCAGATACAGACAGCAAAGGTGCGGTATGGAACACTTCCAGGTACTGCCTGAAGGGAGGCACAATGCTACACAGCAGCCCTGTGATGTGTTCACCACTACGCCCCCTGCTGGAGCCACTAAGCCTGGGGAAAAGATAGCACACGCTGCGGGGAGAGTTTATTTCTGGGGTCAGCTGATCCTTGGAGCAACTCCGGGTAAGGGCCCCCATCCAGGTAGCGAGACTGAAATCATTCTGTCGACCCTGGGATTTGAACCAACGACCGTCCAATCAGAGGCACAGCATCCTGACCTGTGGAGCCGCACACTGCCCCCCACAGGCTGCCACCGAGGCAGAGGAGGCAGCAGCCGTTACATCAGAGGAAGTGGGACGAGGGAGGGGCGGGAAAGAACCTCAGGTGCTCCGACCATCTCTGTCCTCCTGGCCATCGGTGGCACTGAAACCCTCAGAGACTTGGTGTGCAGAGAGGCGGATGTGGGGCCCCCGAGGCGGAGGCCGGGGGAGGGCTCCGCTCGTGCCTGGGCCCTGAGCCCGGAGCGGCCGGGCCCTGTGCATGAAGCGGCGCATTGATAAAGCATGCCGACAGAACAGGCCCACCTTGGGCAGCGATCCCACTCCGACAGCCTGCCTTTCATCCGCTGCCAGCCCCGGGAAAGAGCCAGTGGACCTGTGGCGGATAATCTGACAACGTCTTTATAAACGATCCTGCCTGGGCACTCAGCGTCCAGATAAGAGGCACCTGCGGGCGACATGCCCAGCGACAAGGGGGCAGCATTCGCAGCTCCCCTTTTGGATGATGTCGTCCGAGGGGGGCGTTCCCAGGCTGGCATGTTCCCCCACCTTCACCTACAGGCCAAACAGCATCACCACGGTATCCAAGGAGACCTGGGTCGTCTATCGTTGATAAACACAAATAAAGGATCTGGAACACATACTGAAAGGCAATCTTGCAGTTTGGTCCCCCTGGGGGCTGCTCCCTGGGTCAGACCACAACCTCCATACCCTCCCTGCAGTGAAGCAAACAACAAGATAAGACTAAACACACAGCAGTTAACATTCAACACCCGCACAATAAATCACAGCGAAAAGACTCCTCCTGAAAATATGACACCTCCCACCACAGAGCAGGCAGTGTAGCAGTTACGGATGGGCTGTTGGGACCCAAGGGTTGTGGGTTTGCATCCCACAAGTACCGCTAATTATCATTGTTAAGTTTACATGCAAGATTGCTTCCAGGTGGGATGGCCAGCAAAGTCATGTGAAAATCTGAACCTTATTTCTGAACACTTTCCATGGGACTGGGGATCACGTCCCCCTCCTGCCACTCACACTTGCATATGATCACAGCAGAGCTCTTTACCCAGGCAGCCGCATTCGGTTACAGCATCTACATTAGAGCTCCAGGACAAGAGCATCAGATACACAGATTAGCACGAACACGCTGCGGGTACTCCCCCAGCTGTACCGCGATGGCCTCTAGCCCTCACTCCCCAACTCCTCGCATGCTAACCACCAATTACCCCTTAGCAGCTGCAGACACGCATCGGGTTATGGCCTTTTACCCCCAGATAGCGGCATCTGTCTACTGCACATGCTCAGTGAGGCGCCACAGAAAGTCTTAGGAGCTCCAGAATACGCCGTTAATCCTGGTGCAGAAGCATGCAGGAAAAAACTGCATATTTAACTGCGATAAAGGGCTTCCTGCTTTTATAAAAGTGAGCTCTTTGAACCGACTCGCTATCCCGAGTACTGCGCGCAGCCCAAGTTAGTCATCCTCCAAATTTTGGAGTAATTAAGAGTCTTCCACTGAAACGGAAGACGACCAGTGGTAAACCCTAAATAGGGCCACTCAGTCCCGGGGCAGAACAGGCACACAGCTGACTAAGCAGGTGTCTCTCTGGCCTGCTGCCTCGCCCACAGACCCGGAGTTTGATTAGTTGTACTTAACGCTGCTCCTCTTGTAATTGCACATGCCGTTTTGTTAACGAGCAGAGATTAGACTCTTGCCCCGTTAGGCCACCAGCCGGTCTTTCAGGACACACATTTCCTGCAGCGGTGATGACATCATTCTGTTTATCGGGAATAAACCAGACGGTAGTATGTAAGAGCGCTAACACGCAATGAGGAGGCACTCTTACGGGGGACCGACCCACTGCTTCCCATTACAGGCACTCGCACCCAGATCCTAAACTCAGCCCACGTGACGAAACTGAGCTGGAACGGTCCGAAACTAATCTGTAAGGTGATGCCAGGACCAAAAAGATGCTCTATGATTTTTAAAACGGCCAGGTGTCGAAACACAGGAGGGCAAAGGGCAATAAACATACCGTACGATCATAATGAAAACCCAGATGATAGAACATCCAACAAGACTCCGGAACTTGATTTATGGATTCGGTCCGAAAGGGGACAGAAGAATTAGATTTAGGTACTGAGAAGACCATACTTGAACAGGGAACAGAGAAACATGGACAGAGAAACTTTACAGAATGGAGACAAAGTATAAATATTTATCAGAAAAACAGCGGTGTTTAATTACCTCCAGATTCATGCTATATTTGGACTGGCATCGACAAACAACAGGCCGTCAGGTAGGAGATAAGCCTGTCAATGGAACCTATGTCCGTGAAATTAAATTCACCCCCCCCCCTCTGAGAATTTTAACCAGGATGTTTGACGGCTCTGGCTGCAGCTTAAGCACTCTATGGGCCCTGCTGCCCCATGATAAGAGGATGTCCTGGGGGCATCAAACAGTAAGGCTTACAACTGCCCGCTCAACCGAGTCCCTCCAAGAATTAAAGGCAAAATATCTGCTCCTCAAGGAGTTAACAAGCTTTCAGCGGGAAGACAAATACGTCAACACTAATCGGATGGAGGCCAAGGTAAGGCTCGTGGCCAAATACACTTAACGGCAACTTTATTGGGTACACCTGGTGATTAATACAAACAGCCAATAATGTAGCTGCATCTAAATGCAAACGGAGTCAGACAAACAAGAGGGCTGCGTCACGCAGGCGGATTTCTTGATTAGCCGGATAACTTGCCGGATTTAAGGTAGTCTTGGCTAAATGTAAGTGAACAATGATGAAGTCCATTTAAACCGGGGTACCTTAAATCCAACAAGTAATCCGTCTACAGTCCCAGGATGTAGAGCTTCAGTCACTGTGCAGTTATTATTATGCTTAACGCAGGGATCCATGTGATTTAAAATGTGGGATCACTGGAGGTGCTAGACAGGGTGGTTCCAGTGTCTCAGATACAGCCGCCTTCCAGAGACGCACACAGAGTTTACAGAGGATGGTGTGAAGAAGCAAAAAGAGGCAATCAACAGTAGCTCCATGGCTGAAAATACCCTGTTAATGAGAGGTCAGAGAATATAGCGCTATATTCCAGGCCAAGTGAGGACACAGGGCTCAGCCTGCCTGAAAATATTATCCTCCAAAGTGGAGATAAGGCATTTTGTTTATTTTACAGCCAGTCAGAATCAGCTACCAAAATCTTTTGGCTTCCTTAAAATTTCAAAACAGTTAGATTATTTTGTGGCCAGTCTTCTCCTTAACAAAGAGCATGGCAGACATTTTGAAGCCTGAGGAAATATGTTAATAATGATATGGACACTCAAGAAAGGTATGATTACCGACAACGGCTTTCCGTTTAACAATGAGACGGTCTGGGATCTAAACCGCCCTGACTTGCAAATCCGAGGAGAGCACTGTAGAACACTTAATTCCCCAGTACAAAGGAACACAGACGTGTGTGTGTGTGTGTGTCTGTGTGCACACATGCACGCCAGTGCAGGAAATTCTTTGTCAGACTAATTACATTTTACTTTTCCCCACAGGAAGCGGCTTCCTAAGGGACAAATCCAGCTCTGGACGTCGTCTATATTTAACCGCAGACTGAAGAACCTCTCCGCTCCGTGCTTCCACGCCCAGACAAAGGCGAGTTAGTTCCTTTGCAGAAGGGATGGGTCAGAACCGAAGCCGCGTCGCTGTGCCAGAGGGGGTGAGATGGGTCCGGCAGCATACCAAGTGCCTCTGAGTAAATAAAGTGTGGCTTCCCAGCAGGTGCTGGCCTACAAAGAGCGATTGACCAAACCTTGCAGAGACCGCCTCTGCCCCTTGGCAGTGGTCTGCACGCACCGCACCAGCTAGGGGCCATTACGGAAATTCGACATGCCTAATGTGAGCTAAATATGAATATAAATCATCGCAAAACACGCAATTAAAGTGCTGAAAAGTGACCAGTGACTAAAAGAGAACTGAACCTATGTAGAGAATCAGATGATCCTCTTGTTATTCTGCAGACTTAGAGATAAAAGTCAACCTACTGTTTAACACACATAGATTAGTACAAATGTTTTTCCCTTCTGGGTTTTGTTTCCGCAGGATCAACTGGGAAACGGCCTCTATTAAGAGAGAAAACTCTGGATGCAAGCTGATAGAAACAAGTCAAGTGTCAAGTGGTGAGAATGCAACGTAATCAGAGGCGCTCATTAGCATGTGGAGCGAAGTGGCGGCCAGCGCAGCTGAAAGGACCGCATTCCTGCGCCATTGTCCGGCGGAAAGCATGGCTGAATGGCGGCACTGTTGGATGGCAGGGCTCAGGTTCCAGACCCCGGCTCTGAAAGGCGGGGGGGGTGGGGGTTCAGGAGGCTGCGGCGAGGGGGGGGGGGCGCTCAGAAAATACCAGAGAGCTGGATAATGAGGATGGGGCTGGAAGGGGTGAACCTCTGTCAGCAGTCGGCGGGTCAGAGCCAAGTCACACGGGGTCATGGAGAGGAAGACGCAGGAAGAGCGACTTCATCGTGGGGTGGTTATTTCACACCGGCGGAATAAGCCAAGCAGACATTAGGATTCGGGGACTTGCAGACCTTCACAGAAGCAGCACCGCCACCTGGGCGACCACCCCAAACGTGGCTCGAAAAGTGACCTCAGCCTGAGTAGGCGAAAAACGCTAAGTGCGGACCCCGAAGCTCGAAAAGGCAAACCAGGTGCAAAACACATGAAACCCGAGGGAAACCTTGCATTCACGGCGCAAAACAATAACAATTCTGCTGCCGAGCTATAAATGAACCGCCTATCTATTTCACGATCGAGTTTGTTTACAGAAAAGGGCCCATTATCAATATAACCGCTGCAACCTCCTTTAAACCACCGTCAATAATGTATTACCAATGCATCGCACCTTTCATTTTTGTTAAGGGCCGTCGCATTAACATACCGCCAACCCATGGGGAAAATGAGAGAGTCAGTGATCCTCACGGCAGCGGCGTTGTGGTCACGCCAAAGAGTCAGAGAACCCACAATACGGTCGTGTTCATCTCCAGTGTTTTCGTGCTCATTGGTTTCCATAGATTAATTATGTGAAGTCTTAATCCCACAGATAATAAAGTAAAAGCCACGCTTTAACATAAACACAAAAGGAACAGATCACTTTAAATCGCTATTACACTGGGGTATGGATGGATTTTTTTTTTTTTATTAAAAAAAGACATAAAAAGTGACACAAACATTCTCTCATATTCGTTTTATATCTATCGGTGTAACAATGCAAAGGGAACGACATGCCACTTCAGTTAAGAACAGTGCATTTTACTTTTCATTTAAAATAAAACGCAAGGTTTCCAACTTTAGTCAGTTAGCCTACCTGGAGTGAGATCTGTGTCCGTAAGAGTTTCATTACATCGTAAATATAGTCTGTAGGGTTTGTCCTAACGCTTTCGACGTAGCTAATTTTAGGTTTATAACGGAATAACGGATCTGCTGGAATATTCTTCCGTCAGTCTGAAAGCGTGAGTGTCACGCTAGAAGCACGAATTTGCAACCCTGAAAACGTACATTGTGTTTCACCTGAATTGATTTGTATAAAAATAATATTAATTTATACAGTTGTTAAAAGGCAGGAACTTTGACCAACAAGGAATCATCAATAAATTACATCTATTTATTCAACGTTTTATAAAACGCAGGACAAAGGAGCCACATCACACCTTTTTGGTTAAGATAAGATAATCCTTTATTAGTCCCACAAGTGGGAAATTCTCATTGTCGCGGCAGAAAGTGGACAGTACAAAAGAGCAGCAACATTGAAAAATTAAAACAGCATACAAACTGAATATAATAAATAAAAACAGAATAAAAAGACTATACCAAAAATTAGAAAACAATTGAATAAAGACTAAAGACTATCAGCCTGAAATAAATATAAATATGGATGAAGAGCAATGCAAGCCAGTTTATTGGGAAAATATAAATAGGTGTTAGATTCACTGCCGTTATTAACACTAATGCCACATTAGCGCAATCAAAAGGGCTGCATACGGCAAAGTACGTCTTGCTTGGAGGTTAGAGGAGTTTTACATTCACTGGTATGGGAAATAGAGGTTTTAATGTTATTACATCCAAGCAGTGTTAGCTGCAAGGTCGCTGGTGGTTTCCTTTTTTACTGGAATCGTTTTCATTATCACTTCAGCTTAAAACTGTGGCAGCTTGTGAGATAGACTTATGTTCGACTGTTCAGCGCCAACTTTAAAAGGGTAGCAAATGCATTAGAACTATACAAACGAGAGGAGGCCATTCGGCCCATCGAGCTCGCTTGTGGAGAACTTAACTAATAGCTAGAGTTGTTAAAATCTTATCTAGCTCTGATTTAAAGGAGCCCAAGGATATAGCTTGCACTACGTTATCAGGAAGACTATTCCTTACTGTAACTACACGCTGCGTAAAGAAGTGCTTCCTTAAATCCAGTTTGAAATGTCCTCCCGCTATTTTCCACTTATGGCCACGAGTTCTTGTATTAGAACTAATGCTGAAGTAACTATTCGGTTGAACAGCATCCAAACCTGTTAGAATCTTATAGACCTGTATCATGTCCCCCCTCAGTCTCCTTTGC
>JABFDZ020000044.1:21326428-21339599 GCA_019775955.2 Pollimyrus isidori | reverse complement strand
TCGTAATAAGAACTGGTAAATTACTAGTGTCCTCAATAATGAATACCCGTGCAAAACTGTCATTGAATATCATTGTACTATACTATATCAATGTCACTTTCAATTATAAGACCCCTACTATCCTGCAAATAAGTAATTTCTGCTTTTGGAGCTCTTTTAGAGTTAAAATACTGGAAGAAACTTAACATCATCCTTAGCCTCCAATGCAATCTTCCTTTCGACATTCCGTTTAGCTCGTCTAATATCATTTTTTAACTCAGTCTGTAGACTCTTGCTTTATTCTGTCACCAGTTATTTTCCATGATGGAAGCATTAGAATATAGACAAGATACAATCAAAATATTATCTGACGTGGTAATGCTGTGATTTAAAATCTATCACACACTGAATACTAAACTGAAGGTTGACTTATAAATAAAAATCGTAATTGCAGTGTCAGAAAAATCGTGATATTTTCCCCAAATTGTGCAGCCGTAACAGACAAGAAGATCAGCTCATTGGAAATGATGTCACCACATGCAGAAACCACCTGTATCCCACGCAATATCATTACCATGGCACTTTAATGGCATAGGATAAGGAAGGAACTCCTTCAGAATGCATTACCTCCTATTCTAGAGTAGGATTGACACCACCTTTACATTTTTTTATTTATAAAAGCAGATGCTTTTATCTGAAACAACATACAACTGAGAAGGCAGGGCCAGACAATCTCTGGAGTAACTCGGGGTTAAGGATCTTGCTCATGGACCAAACAGTGGGGAAAAAAACACAAGATAAATACCCTGCGACCCAGTAGGATAAGCGGGTTACAAAATGGATGGATGGATAACAAATACACAAAAGCCCAGTCGAAACCATGAATATCAGAATGAAATGCATTTCACAACACAGTAAAATTACATCACTGTGAATGCAATGACATTTCAGAGATCCTGGCTACTGGCAGGGTTGCAGGGTAATATTAATCAATCAATAAGAATATTATGAATTATTTTTTACCATCACATTTCAGCAGCATACTAAAACACCAGATTTCCTACGATGAGGTATTATTAGGCTGACATGTCCATGTTCTTGTCATAAGTCCGGTTTCTCAGGCCACCCAATAAAATGGTTGTTCTCCTCCTGTGTGCCACGCCCCCATCATCTACCTCATGCAGAATCCCCTTGTTCTCAGTTGTTTCTCCATCCATTTTCCAACCCGCTTATCCCTACTGGGTTGCGGGGGGTCCGGAGCCTATCCCGGAAGCAACGGGCACGAGGCAGGGAACAACCCCGTATGGGGGGCCAGCCCATCGCAGGGCACATTCACACACCAACCACTCACACATGCACACCTATGGGCAATTTGGCAACTCCAATCAGCCTCAGCATGTTTTTGGACTGTGGGAGGAAACCGGAGCACCCGGAGGAAACCCCACGACGACACGGGGAGAACATGCAAACTCCACACACGAGACCAGGCGGAGACTGGAACCCGGGTCCCAGAGGTGTGAGGCAACAGTGCTAACCACTGCACCACCATGCCACCCCTCAGTTGTTTCTAGTTTTGTTAATTGATTCTATGTATTCAAGTGGGTTTCTGGGAGTGTTTCCCCAGTCCGGTCTTTGATGTCAGTCCTGCTTGTTGCTCCATGTTCCCAATTGTGTTCACCCTGAATAAATCCCATGTTTCCCTGTCTCCCTAGGCTCCTGCTCCTGTTTCCCCACTCCGTGCCGGCGTGTTCAACAGAAATGTTCAGTGTTGGGATGAATCCAGTCATTCATCTTTATAATACATGGAAAGCTGAACAAAAATAATCGTCTTCTCGAAATATACTCAAAATTGCATTCATTGATGCCGCAAGACATTGATGCGCACTCTGCCCTCCTTTTTCCCCTGTTCGAGCTTCTAGGAAGAGTCACGGGGAATAGCACATTCCGAATGCATTCTTTGTTCTTGGAGAAGTGTCACCTTTGAAGATGAGTAGGAGAGGTACAATCTCTCATTTCACAAAGAAACAATTACTATGCAAAAATGTAGGATTCAGAAGTAGAATACTAAGAAATCTGACAATTAAACCACAAAAATGTTATTACCAGCTACATATTAATGAGGAGGGTTATCCCAGATCAAAGTAAGGACAAAACAACAGTCTCCCTCAACTTCACAAGTTTGGTGTAACTAAACCTAGTTCTTTCATGCCAGCGGTTTTATTATGGGGGGAGATGGATCAGACACACTCAAGATCCCTGACACCAGTGAGCATGGTGCTCACGACACGCTTAATTATTCATGAGGCAGCTGGAAATTCTCTTACAGATCTGTGGTCACATCTCTGTGACCCGAGGTTGTATAATCTGTGGGGGGGTGGTGGTGGGGGGGGTGGGGTACTTTAAAGAGGAAGAAAAAAATAAATCAATAAATCAACTCTTGAGAACATCAGTGCAGAAGCTCATAAGGAAAAAAAAAAGACCTTCGCAGATGAAAACCAGAACAGTCTTTGTCATGTAGACAGATTTAAAGCAGGTCATTGGCTTAATTCCGTCATGGAGTGACAGCTTGATTGGAGCAGGCAGAAGAAAGGATGACATGGTGCATTAGTTTAAAATGTGACCGTTATCTGTTTAATAAGGAGGCATGTCTACACAGAAATAGATTTTTTCCCCCAGATTAATTTCATCCTTTACTTGCATTGCAGAGTTGTTATCAGATGGGGCCTGTAAACCACAGACACGCCCTCTCGCTGCGTCCAGCTCTGCAGAGTATCGTAAAGCCGCACACCGTACCTTCTTCATGAGCTACTCACATGGAACGTCACACCTGACGTTCAGCTCAGGGACTGGAGTGCAAAAGCACTTTTGGCACTTTTGCTTTTCCACCGACTTTCAGTCGAGTACCAGTACCGGAGGTTCCAGTACCGGAGGTTCCAGTACCGGAGGTTCCAGTACCGGAAGGGCCAAACCAGCCGGGCTACTTCTTTGGTACTCTGGGATGGGACTTGAAACACTTTCTTTGTTGATTGGTTATGCAAATAGCCTGCCGCTGAAACACAGTACAAAAAAAGTGCCTTGAAAAGAACCGCGAACTCAGAAAACAACGATAAATGAAGTTGAAAAAAATCTGGCCGGAAGAACAGATAAAAAGATCAGGATAACATGACAGTAAAGTGTAAAAGTGTTTTGTTTAATATACCTGGACAGCATAGTAGACAGTGCTGAATACAAGTATAAAATGACTGCCAAGACACATTGTGATCTGATCACTCAAACCACTTGCCAAGTGGTGCGAGACACATTTGACCACGTATCTTTTGTATTGTAATGGATATTATTGTTACAACTGTTATCACTGTAACAAGGGAGTTACGGGGCAGTAACAAAATCTGAACACAATTGGTCAGCTGGTCACCTTGGAGACGCCTGATAGACACAGATGTAAACGGTGACGTGTCTCGGCTGTAAAATCCAGTCGCCCAAGACACATTTTAAAGCCAAATGTAAACAGGGCCCAGGGCTCCAGGATCTTTAAACAGTGTTGGGACAGTTAACTCATCCACAGTTAACTCAACCTGTAGCCCTTCCGCAGTATTAACATTTACAGCTAAGTGGAGCTACGGTCATAGCTTGACTACACCATTTAATTGGACTACTGTCCTTCTCCCAATATACATGCAAGGGAGGGGAATCGTCTTATTGCCTGAAGCATGTCCAGCTGAACTACAATTAAATAGCGATGCAGCTTCTGTCAGCTTGTTAGTACTGGGCGTTTTCCGGGTGACCTTTTATGTCACATACATAAAAAAAAATAATAAAATCAATAATAATGGGTTTGTGGACAAATAAAGTGGCACAAGCTTTGATTACAATCTGGTCGGGAAAGCAGATATGCAATCTTGATCGTGTTATAATACATAAAATATTTTGCATGATATACTATGACAGCACAGTATTGTAAATTTTTCTAAATATTGCAATCGGTGATTTTGTTGTAGTAAATATTGGGGTATTTATCAAACAAAATATAATATAAATATAAAATGTCTCACTAAACCGTCAAGGAGTGATTTAAACGGCAAGGATGAAAGTGACTGTCAGGGAACGAATGCAGCACTCACACAAAAACAGAGGAGGTAAACTTTAAACTGATTTTTAAACATCTATTGATTTAAGACAATATAGTACATCATTAAAATGGCAAAACCTGCTAGGTTTTTGTTTTCCTATGACAGAGCCACAATGTGTTGGCAAGACAAACTCCCTGCCTTATAATATCCATACCAAACTGAAAAAAGGCCATTCGTACTTCTGTTTATGCACATCCACTTTGACCTTACAGCATTTCTTTTTCTCCAATCAGGAAGTTATGGCATCTGAATAACCCACATCCTGTAATAGCCATGCAACACACACCTCCCATTCTTTCTTTACTAGCCTCTCACGGCAGAGGTAACCACTGCAACACCGCACCACCCCTACCATCGTCTACCATACCATCTATTTAGTAAACTAAACAGAATTTAAGCCAAACTCTTAAATATGAAGGGAATATTATTTTTCTTCACTATGTACCATCGACCTGATGCTCTCGGGGTCATTTAGTGAAGAAAAAGTACAATAATTAGTTTGATACGAATCAATAAGATATAGCTGGCGACACCACTGGTCTAATTAAATGACGATTAGTTCTCACGCAAAAGCAGCACATGAAATGAATATGTACAAAATATTTCCTTTACAATTTATTTTTCCCCTTGACTTGCCAATTAAATACTTATAGGTAAATTCCATGCATTGCTATGGTTTCAAACATACGAGACCAATGGAGTTAAATTAATTTAAGAGCTGAGCACGCAACGAGAGTTTACGATACAAAAACGCACTTGTGTGACGTGTTATTTTTAATCAGGGTTTAACGATCATATCCATTACTGAAAGTAAAGTACTACACTGTACAGTTACTCAGGCACGATCATGCTTTATACTTATTACGCATTTATACTTAGTACACATGAAAGAGTTGCTCCGTCTTTATTTTAAAAGTGTCCATGTTATGGGAGAGACTTGCAGCAGGTGCGTGAACCTTTCATAACAACTGCCATTGGTACCTCCCGAGGTCCGAGCGATTCGGGCTGCAGACCCCCCATGAGGAATATTTAACATGCAGCTATATAACTATTTCATTAACGCAATATTTTCACTTCAAAAGGACTCAATGTAAAGCTGCACATTCGAACGGCCGAACCCGAACCACATGGGAGATCGCATTGTGGTCCCACGGGGCTAGAGGATAGACACATTGTTCCACTACCAGATATCGCATTATCGTCTAGCAAGCCAGCTAAATCCACGGCACCCACACTTTGTCACCATTTAATGGGAAAAAGATATGCATTCGCTTATTCAAGACAGCAGAAATGTACGACAGTAGCCAGGCAATCCTACGGACGATGAAGGGAACTCCTGAAGAGCCCTGCAATCTCTTCTTGACACAGCGGGGGAAAAAAAACTCAAATCACCATGACAATTGCTAAGCGTCCGCACAAAGGTGCCTCTCCGCTTTCATCAGAAACGCGGCCGATAGCACCAGCAGCGTGCACGGCGAAACCGACACGATGTGTTTCCCTACCTTGTGCCCTGCTCTCGCCTGGACCCAGGGACGGAGCGGACCGTGTAGTTGTCGGTCTGATCAGCGGATTCCCCCTCCAAGGCGTTTCGCACGCACCCCGGGGTGTCTTGTAACTGGATCGTGGGGTTCTTGATGGGAGAACCTGTAGGAAAAACAAATATGATTATAGTTCTGATACTTCTGCAGTATAAAATTGGCCCAAAAATAATTATGACAACAATAGCAACTTTATTTTTATTAATAGTAATTCGTTTTAAAATTGCACGATCGACAATAGGATTGCTGTTATATGCATCACTCTGTAGCTGTATACCCACTACGCTCTTTTACTCAGAAATATTAACTCTTGGAGTTTGCAGTCAATGTGCAAGCAAATATATGCAAGCGATACCTGTCAGTTTTGTGCAAACGTTATAGATTCGTTAACGAAGATGAGCCAGTATCGCACCAAACTGCAACGCGGTTTGCTGGATCTCTAATCCCCGTTTTCAGATTGTGGATTAACAACAGAATGAACTATTTTCAGGTGGGCATTTTCTTCTCCATTATATCAGGGAGCATTTAGAAAGAGATTGAAAAATACAAAGATTTTCTTGATGAATTCAAACGCGAAAAGTATTTAGATAATGAGTGTAAACGATTGTACTGGATAAAACAGATTTTAAATATAATGTAATTTGTTTTCCTCCAATAAACTAGTGCCTACCGATTGCCTATCAATTCACCCCTCCTGAAATCCACGTTAAACACCACCAACACAACCTAGACATCAAATACGACTAAAGTCCCGCCCAACACCGTTACATTAGGGTACACTTTCACCTTGATTGGTCAGATTGTACTGCCAACCAAACCATATATCAAATCAACCCAATCCTATTGTTAAAAAAACTGTCCGCCTCAACACGACCAATTGTATTTATACTCCCGTATCTGAAAAAATTAATTTTGTTTCTATTGTAGTCGCCTCTAAAGGTCATCTGGAAAATGTTGCAACAGGTCCGAAGAGGATCACCATAAAAATAACACTGTAAAGTATACCTAAATGTAAATATTGTATTAATTTCGTACAATAAATTATCTACGGTGCGGTTGGGATTTATAACTTCATTAATCGATACTTCGTTTAGATTCGCCCCTCTTAACGTTGACAACTTGCCGTACACACTTTCCCCCATCAATTTCACAATGTGACAACGTTACAAGCCCTCCCTTAATAATATTAACAGGGCGGGGACTACATGGCTGCCTATTATTTATTGACCAATTACGTCTCTGATTACTGCCGTATAAAAACACCAGGTTATAAATTTAAATTGGCCATTCAGTTAACCCAACGGACTGATCAATGATAACAGTTGGGTGTAATATAAATGTATACCCAATGTACCACATAAACCAAAGACGTTATACAATCATAGTTTTATATACCGTACCACGTACCATTTAGAAAGCGAGCGTAGATTGTTAGCTTTCTGGCCAATCGTGTGCCGTGTTACTGGAGCGTCAGGGAGACAAGGTTATAAACTGACGAGGGGTAGATGGTCAAACTACTAATCTGTAGCAGCAGTTGGACTCGTGAGTAATGTTAATGCAAACTTAATGTAATGCAGCTTTCAATTACGAGGACAAACTCAGTGGAGGGTCATGTATGTAGGAATGGGATTGTAAGCCTTACCGAGTTAGCCGGCTCGACTAGACGTTAGCTAGTGCTGCTGGGTAGTCGCGTTATGCAGAAGTTTGGTTAGTGTCTAAATTTACACAGTGTTCAAAGTAATTTAATGTGCTTCTTAAATCAGCTTCTGTCGGGTTGTTTTTTGCATCTGTTAATACGGTTAATATGGATAATACGGTGGCTGTCGAGTTGCTAACCGTTGCACCTTTGGTACGATAAAGTACCTGTAATAACCCAAACATAAATAAACACGTTTTTGCGATTTACTGTCTGTTTTAACTTGGTGGTTTTTTGGCGCTAGACTGATTTGAGAGACATTTTTGAGTGGTTCCGTCGGGCTTGTGGTTATGCTTTTTAGATGGTCACGGAGGAAGTTTTAAAGACGAGACTTCCTTTATTAATAGGAAGGACATAAACGTTTATTGATGTCTACTCGTCTCTAAGAGCTTCATTTACTTCTCTATAGTTATTGTCAACATACATGATTTAGACATCACGGTTGCAAAGGCTTTAAAAGCTTTAACAGCTGTCTATTGTACACCTGTTCCGATTGCTAGCCTGCTTTTCAAAGAAATGCATTTGCCATTTGTAAAATGAAGTGGCTGTTTTTTAAGTTACGAACTCCAGTTATTTTAAAGTAGTACAGAGTGATCCATTTCATCAGATAAGATAGGAATGGGTCGCGAGTCCGATTTTATGTGACCGCAATCAGTCTTGCACAACTTCCCGCGAGCTCTTCCCCAATCCAAGTCTTTACCTGTCTTTTCTGTGCCAGTGCTAGCTCCTCTAAGGTCCCCATGGGAAAACGTTTGGTTGGTTAAGGAGTGCTTTTACATCCAGCTGGTGTTCTTTCTGACACTGGGCTCCTGCAGTGGCCGAGTTAGATGTCCCCCTCAGAGGCCTGTGATTGCTTTAGGGGACAATCCTTTTCTGGCTTGGTTTGGAGCAGTCTAAACTGTGCACTCCACACCGGGTGGTGTTAAAAGTAATGGACCCCCCCCCCCCCCCCCATTGCACAGACACCCAGAGTTTTGATGTCTTAAAATCAATCCTGTCAGCATCAGAGAGGACATTCAAAAAATAATTTGTGATTTATTTCCCTCAAAACGTTCTTTGTAGACATGTGGCTTGATTCTTGCTCTTTCAGCAGCATAGTGCCTTTGTTAAAATGGAATTTCACTGTAATTAATAATGAACGCTTTGTCTCGTGTCCTGTTGCAGGAATGTGAAGCTGAGAAAGCTTCAGTAGATCATGCAAGTAGTAAAATTAGCTTTATCATGTTTTATTCTGCAGGGGCTTGATATGTTGTTACTAGCCTGTTTCTAGGAACTCCCAGTGTGCATCTTGAAGTCTAGACTGGGGTCTCTTGGGGTCTAATTAGAGGCTGACCTGTCTTTAGGTGACAATAGCCAGATACAAAAATAGCTTCAGAGTAAAGGCAGTCAGGAAATCTTGTAGGCAAGTTCAGCTTGTAATCGGGAAATACTGATTTACAGAACACATTTTACTCCCTGTGATGCCGCAGTACCTACACAATGATGTCATATGGTGAACAATAGCTTTAATTGATAGTTTCCTCTGGTTATGTAAGACACAGTTAGGTGATGAGGCAAATAACCCATAAGTGGAGTTTGACTTAAATTTGTTGGGTGCACTTTATTGCAAATTACTTTTTGGAAAGGCCTTAATCAGGAGGTTCTGCCTGAAACATTTTTATGCCCTGTTAATGTATAAGCATAAACTGCAAATGTCTCTGCCATAACTGAAGGACTGCAACACCACTCTGCTTTAACAGGAGCCTGTTGTTGCCTTAAGATATCCTCCTGTTGGGTCGACAGAGTACCAGCTCTGTTCTTTATCACACCCCCATCCCCGTGACTAATTGACCTTAAATAGCACATCTGAGGAAGAAGTACGGCACAGTTGCATCTGTGCAATTCATTTTTACTTGTCCGCTTCCAATGCTTGTGTTTTAGACGCTCGTAAATCGGCAGCTCGGCTTCCTTGGGCTTTGGTCGGCATGCTCGCGTGTGCGGAGATGCTTCATGGTGGCTCATCATGCCTGAAGCATGTCCAGCCTGACCCAGGTGCCTTACCATAACCCAGAGCGTGATTGGACCCATCTCTCAGTGGTTAGCTGAGTATATCGTAGGGTTGTGTGCAAATTAAATCGGGGGATTAAAATCCAGAAAGATGGTGATGTGTGGAATGAAAATTGGCTGATTTGAATTTGTTCCTTTTGATGAAAACGCCAAGTGTATTATGTCCCAGTTTGTATTCATTGTGTGTCACAGCACATAGCGGGCCAGACTGAAGCCTTCATTTCATTTAGGTCATGCCTTGTAGCACTCTGTTCATGTCTCATTATTAAACCAAAATTTTGAAAAATGGATATTGTAGATACACTGAAGCTCAACCAGTTACATATTCAATCTTTTATATAGTAATGTGGAAGATTTTGGTTGGTTCTGTGGCATTCATGTATTTTGACTGTTCAGATTTTCATAATGCTCTTTCAAAAGGATTTATAGCCTTTCCTTATATTAAACTGACGTATTTTCCCCCTTAGGTTCTGCTTATGGCTGTGTTTCGTAATGCATGTTAAGTTCTGAGCGTGCATCGCATTCCTTTTTGGGCTCTGGGGTTGGTGTTCTGCGAGTTAATAAATGCTGGGGCACTGAGGACCTGGCAGCTGGGCCTGACATTCTTGCTGCATTTGGATAGTCTTTGAGTTTGTGCTATTAAGAGATGTATAAATTGTCTTCTGAGGTCACCATTGACAGGGACACTGGTGACTGCAACGTCTGTGTCCCGGCAGACACTGTTGGCATGGTCCTGTGGAAGTACTGAGTGTGACCCCCCCCTCCCACGCTGCCCAGCACCATATGAGAGAGTGCCCCAACTGATCCCACCCCCCCATCCGTGGAGACTACCCCATGTGCATCATCTTCTTCAAGTTTGATGCCCGTCCTGCATCAAATGCTTACAGGTATGGTATTTGCGGTGGCCATGTGCCGGTGTAGATGAGCCGTTCTCACCCGAAGGAGGGTAATTGTCTGGCTGGAGGTGGCGGATTTGAGGATTTTGAGACTGTGCTGGGGCAAACAGTCACTTACACAGTACGTAATGAAAATGGCAATGAAATGGCTCCATTCACAAGTCTGACTGGAAGATATCAGTGGTAGGTCTGCCTGAATAAGACCATATGCCTCACTGTCAGGCGTAAATGTGTCATGTTTCTTCTCTTCCGTGGGAAAGGACGGTGGGCGTGTTGGCGTCATGCTGGCACCTTCAAAGGAAAGATGCTTTGTATCAATTAGCCTTTGAAGCTACCGGGCTCCTCGCTTGCGGTTGCTGTTAATGGTAATCAGGCCCTGAGGGTGACTGATTCTCTGTAGTGTGGACAAGTTTTCCCTAGGTCTGGGTGCCACGAAACACCATCCTGGCCTAACCACCTGACCTACTCGCTGTTCCTCCATTCCACTCCGTCCCATAGTACCACCCATTCCGTCCCTCAAATGTTGTGTGTATGAGGGTGCTTATCTTGCACCATGCAGTGGCTGTTTTGTCATGTGGTTTGGGAACTTGCTGTAGGTAGAGATGTGTGTTTTTATTCTTTTGCTTGCCATTGGGACTTTTGGATTCCTTAGGAGGAACAGAGGCCGAGCTGTGAATGAATGCATGTTCTGCTGTGCTTAACAGGAGTGTGATCTCTAACAGCCCATCAGATTTCCTGGGGGTGGCATGAATGTTCTGCTGTAGCTGTGTTTAATGGGAGGTATGGGCTGAGCTGTTGGTTTGTCTCCTGCGCTTGTCCTTTGTATCTCTGGCCATTCTGTTGTACCTTTCAGAATTCTGGGTTCATTACCTCAGAGAAACTTGGAGCATCACTGGTGTCGTGCGGTAAACTGACTGGTTGTGAGTTCTGAAGCCTGAGTCCAGCCCTCACACCAGAGTGGGGATGCTGCCAGTCCTCCTTTTGGCAAGAACCTTCAGGAATCTGCCTGTATAGATAGTGCTGTGGGGCTCATATCTCCCTCTGTCTCTCTGTCTGCTGGTCCATCCTACATTTCAGGCTCATTCTAGCTGCCAACAGGGATGAGGTCTACAGCAGGCTGTCCAAGAGCGCCCACTTCTGGGGAGACGGTGGCGAGATTCTCAGTGGTAAGTGCATATTATTGCCTTTCACTTCACCTTGTGGGCTTTTTTTGGTGGAGAGGAAGCCTTTCCACAGTCAGTGTCTGCGGGTTTATCACCAGCTCGTCTTTCCTCATGTGTTTATAGGATTGCTTCATTTACATGCTTATACAGTGGTATCTCGGTTCTCGAACTCACTAGAACTCGAATTTAAGTTGAACAAACCAGTTTGACCTAGAACTCGATCTGAATATCAGAAGTCGAACTGTGAATGCTGACCTAATATAAATTGTACGCGCCAGGAAATAAATCATACTACAATGCAATTTTTACTTGAATGCCTTCACAGACTGGACGATTAACCAAATAAAGCAGCGCAACATTACTGTAACTAGCAATATGTAAACCACTAACTTGCATGTACTATTAGAGCGTTTGTCATATATTTAAACTTTATTTTACCTGGTAAATATCACTGCTTTACGTGATAATCGGGAGAAATAGCAGATTACGCGTCGGAACTGCCTGGGGTACAGTTCTGGGAACATCATGTGTGTCACTAAACTCTTCAGCGAAAAAGGGAAAATGTGTGTCATCACGGAGGCGATTCCAGTTTGTGCAGCCGGGTGAGAGGTCGCAAAGCATCTAACCGTAATGCATTGCGTCAGGATCAGAATACGTTGCTTTAAGCCAGCACTGTAAACAAGTCGAAAGCACGCAATAACCAGACTGGGGAAACGAACTGAATTGCGGACTTAATACAGAGGACAAATGACAATATCCAGAAACAGCTGATCACATGGGGATCCCACACAAGGTTAACGAGGGGGCGCGGCACACAGAAGGAGCGGACGATCGGGGCAGGACAGGGGTAATGTTGGGATAAGATCTTTATAGTTTTGGAAGCCATTAAGAAAAAATACTCTTGTTTTATCCTGTTTATTTTTTGTTAAAATGTTTTATTTAAAAAAAGAAAAAAGTATTTAGGTGTAATTTTGGGGCGGCCGGGAACCAATTCATTGGTTTTCCATTATTTCTTATGGGAAAAATTTGATCCGAACTCAAACTCTTTAGGATTCGATCTGGAGTCTGGAACAGATAAAGTTTGAGAACCGAGGTACCACTGTACTTGAGAAACTAAACCGCATTCCTTTAGGAATGCCACTTTCCTCATTAGGAAGTACGACACAGCTGCCTGGCTAACTGTCCAATCACCAGTAATCGTTGGGGGTCTCATGTCACTGTGCCTTTAATTGACCAGCATGGCCCTTTTCTCTCTCCTAGTACCAATCGATTGGCCCTGTTGCCCTGCATGTTTGTCAGGAGGCCCAGTCTGTACTGGCTGTGCTGTGTGTGATTCAGTCATTAACACCATGATGATCACTTCAGTCTCCTGGCAGACCTTTGATTGACTGCTTAATTAGATCCTTGTTTTGGTCTGTTTAATAGTGAGTGTTTTGCCAAGCCTTCTGGAAATAACTGTCATAATTCAGTGTTGTATACAAACAAAGCACTAATTAAATTATTAAGGGGGGGGGGGGGCAGTGCGGAGACCATCATGGATTGCACCATGTTAGACTGTGGTGTCTGGCCGCTCTCTTCCGATGCTGAGGGAAGGAGTGTCTCGAGTAGGATGTCCGTTGCTTTGACTCTTCGGGGCCGCATTGCTGCTCTTCGGGGCCGCATTGCTGCTCTTCGGGGCCGCATTGCTGCTCTTCGGGGCCGCATTGCTGCTCTTCGGGGCCGC